>PXIH01S0000530.1:40041-54001 GCA_003024985.2 Euperipatoides rowelli
AATCATTTTTTTAGTCATTATCTTTCAAAATAAATCATAAAAAAAAAAAGAAAAAATCGGAAGCATGTCACCTTTAAGAAAATGAAAACTTACTGTATTAATGGTGATTGAAGTTGATAGTTGTAGTTTAATTTAATCTAAAGATGAATAATTACTTTTTATATAAATACCTGTATTCTAGTTATTATTCTGACATTTAGAATGTGAAATAGTTGCAGAGTTGTCAGATAATCAGATTTATCAGCAATCACTTGGGTTTTGTAGCACTTTCCAGCATGTTAGGTTTTAAAATTAAAGCAGATTTTTTTTAAAAAAAATTAGAAAATTATAAAAAAAAAAAAATTTATAAGCAATATTGTAAAAATAATTCTTTAAAGTGCACAAATTTTGAGTAATATAATTTATAACTTTTATTTTTAGTAGAGAAGTAATAATTTAAAGAACATTCATAGTCATTGCAGCTTGATAATGTTGTGCTATTTGATAATTAACACAATTAAAATCCTGAAGATGCATGAGAAATAATCATATACAGTAGTTATAAATATGCATATGGCTCAAGATTGTGCAAGTGGGTTTAAAGTAAGGAGAGGAAAATATATACAGTATGTCTACAGCAGAGAATTGTTAATGACTAGGTACAGTATATCTTAATTAGGTAAAGTAAAGTTCTCAGCTATTTTGAATGTTATTAAACTTGAAAGTAATCATTATTATTTTTTATTATTTTTTTTATCCATTCTTATCAATTTTGTATCCAACTAGTAGATTTTGTAAAAGAAAGAAAAACAACTCTAATTTTAACTTTAAAGTTGTTTATTTACTTATTTTAAGGAGTAGCTGATGTTACATGGTTGGATATTTAGTGAAAAATTAGGATATTTGAAGTCTATAGTAAGGATTTTTGAACAAATATCAGGAAAACCAGTGACTGATGGATAGGAATGGTACAGCTTATACCATACTAGCTTAAAAGACCCTCAAAAATTACAGCAATTACTTTTTTTCCTCCGTCCACCCCTTCCCTCACCCACTTACTTCGTTTGTTTCAAATTCTAAAACCTAAACAGTCTAAAGTGAAAGATCATCAGTTCCACTTGGGACCGCCAAATAATGTGGTACTTCTACTTAAATCTGGAGTTCCTGTGAATTCTGAATGATTCTTATAATATGGTTCAACTTGAACGTTTAATCCACTCAATCTTTCCAAAATGTTATCATTATCATTGTCCAAATTATCACTATGATGGAAATTTGCAGTTATTATAGTGATAAATAGAGAGAGAGAAGTAATGATCATGATCGCCTGGATACATTATATGTGGTCACATGACTAAGCAGAAATGTTTCATGTCATAATGACTTTCAAAGTTTCACCTCTGTGTAGGCTATAATGAACTTTTTAAAGGTCTAAAAATGCATCAATTTTTTTTTTCCTTCTTAAAATAACCCATTCTGAAAGAACAGATTTATGACTGCATATTTAGGGCCAACGTTTGTTCAATACAGAATCTAATAAATTTAAAATATTATTTTATTGACTAAATAGAGTAGTTTTATCAAATTAAATCAATTAATATAAAAAACAAAATGAAAAATATATATCTATATATTTCTCCCCTATGGTAATATTTGAAATCAATCCTTTCCACTCTAATTATTTTAATACTAGCGTTTAAGCCCGTTACACGGGCATCAACATTTTTTTTTAGTTTCTAAAAATAGTTCCCAAGCCGAACTTAAATGTCGCTGTTACTGGCTTAAGAACATGATCATATTCCAATTAGGGTTATAGAATTTAATATATGGTTTCGTTATATCCAATTTTTTTTTTTAACACGATTGCATTTTTTTAAATCCCTTGATTTTAATTTTAGTTCTTTTTTAAAAAAATCGTTTGGTATGATTAAAAAAATATGCAATATATTTTATTCCTTTTGAACATAAATTTTACTAATTTTAATCATTTTTGAGGTTAATAATTACAATGATTCTTAAATTGAAACGAAAAAAACGTTAATTTTTAATCGAGTGGCGTGAAAGAGAAAATTTTATAATATCGATATATTATCAACATTTGAGTTAAACATCTTTAAAGTTTGTCAATAGAAGAGATATTTGGCTGAATTAGGGCCTACCCGGTATTCGGCCTTTGTTAGGCTAATAGCCGAATATCCATTGAATACTGATTCTGCCAATATTAATATTTGTTTCATCTCTAATATAGATTAACGTATATATGTATATACAGTATGGTGTATATGTTTTTGCTATAGGCTATAAATATATGCTACTGTATATAATTTTTTTTTTATATCAAATGAATTTTAATAGATATCTTTTAATCAAAATACATTTATAAATTAAAAATATTAAATCTTTCGGAGTTTGTTCTTCATAATTTTGTTATTTATAATCAACTGTACAGCCTACAAAAAATAAATGCTTGCATCATCATAATAAACTATTATTTCATTACACAAACAAACTGTGTAGAAAAAAATTCTCTACCAAATTACCAAATAACATTTTTTCTTTTTAAATGTTTTTGTTTGGATATGATAGGTTTGAGGCTTCTTATACCAATATTTTCATGTCAACATTTGATATTTAATCTCTTTTTTTCCGCCCACTTGCATTTCCTTATTTTTTTTCTTCTTTCTAATGTTTTTAGTTTATTTGAAAATGAAGACTTGAAATGAAAACTATTCACAAGCATCTCTTCAACTAAAATATAATTATTACTTTATTTGTATCATCGGTTCAAAAATAGAACAAAGAAACATTTCAGACTGGTGAAAGAAAAAAAACTTGTCTACTAAGACAGACCAAGCTTTTATTTTTAACTATGTTCGTTTGTTTTTTGTAAATTTTAAAATAAACAAAACCATTTTATTGTCGACTTAAAAAAAAAAAAAAAACTAGAATCAAATTTTGAAAGGAAAAAAAAAAGTAACAGTTATTGCAAACAAATAAGAGCAGGGGAAGCTTCCGGAGGGCATTTGGAAATGTTCCTTTTCTTTTGCACTACTTGAATTATGTAAGACATCAATAAGTCTATGAATAAATGTTCAAAATACACAAACTATAGATTAATTCTCTTACATTCTGTCAGATAACTTTAATAAGTTGTCAGTGTACAATTCGAAACTATCACTTGAAGGAAAGTGCAGGAAAGATAGGACAAAAATTAGCAAAGTTTTAAAAAAAAAAATACAAGCATGAAATTTGGTGAAAATGAACGGTAGAACTTTCCTTCCTGTTCAATATACTAAAGTTCCCCCAAAACCCACGTTGTGCTATAGCCACCTTAAGGCTTATTTATACTTCTACGTATTGTTTCTGCATTGTGTAAAAATAGTGCGCTTTGCGTAGAATCATGCACACTGGGGCAGTCAGGCATGCGCTATTAAAAGTCGGATAACCATCCGTTGTCGTCCGTAAAAGTTGAAAAAATCCAACTTTTACGCAGAGATTTCCGTTTTCTCTCCGTCCTATTATTCCATTGAATTAATATCTTAGGTTATCTAAGTAGCGTAGACACACTGTTGTTTTTGTCCCCGATTGATTTTAGTTTAAAAACATCCTATTTCAATAATTATTTTAATATTTTCCAACTGACTCAATTAATTTTAAAGTTATTACGGTATGAGCAGAATATTTGAAAAATAATAAAAAATAAAAGCGTCTTTGAAAATAGATTTTTTTTTAAAATAAAAATAGGCCTACTGTTTTTCAAAAGGAGCAGTAGCAACCTGTGACTGAGCTACAGTTCTGTACCTGCTACTTTTTGTCACTGTGACAAGCACTACATTGCTTTTTTGCTCGTAAGGTTTTTAGCGTCGTTTATTTTCCAAGTTGTAGCATAGTATCGTAACTGTGATCTGTTACCCAGTCATAGAGTAGAAAGCATACTCTGTGTGACTGGAACAACTATCATCGTTAACTATCATAACTTTGAATTACTACAAAAGAGCAGTTGAATTGAGAATTGAAAGTAAAGTAAAATGGGAAGTTTAGCTTTGAAGTGTCAACTAATCAAATGGGTTTAGTTTTGTATAACAATTGACAGTATGATTGTACGGTGTATGACAAAACATTCATTATAAATTTTGATTTACTGCATAATAAAAATTTTATTCATTTCGTAAAAATATTAAAAATAAATTATCTAGACTGAAATGATTTTCATATCGTCTATTAATTTTTTTCCCAATTCTTCATGAATCATGGTCGCATTTAGTATTTATCGTTGATTCAAGGGAAAGTTTGTATATAGCCTATATACTGTATATATTAAAACAAATTGAAAAATATCTGATCTAAAGCATACACGGAAGAAATAGTAATATACCGAATCTATGATCTGTCACACAAAAGCAGGAAGGAACAGTAGCGCTGTCTAGATAGTCAGGCATCAACTAAAGTGAAGCAGAAAATGCTGAAAATCGACTGTGAACCTGACAGAATGGAGAAGGCTTTTTCTGAAAAAAGGAGCAGTACAACTTGTGACACAGGTGGAGCAGTGACAAAATAGTATACTGCGATTTCACAACCCATCCCTAGAATGATCAAGAGAAGGACTTTAGTGTTTGGCAATGTGCCGATACTGCCAGGCATTGATGATATGCAGAAATTCAATATTCAAGTTAGGACATAATAAATAATGAGGACATAAATAATGGTGACATTACTGATTAGTAAATGGTTTTTAAAGATAAAATTTTTCATCATATTATTGTTAACAATTAAATTGTTCATCATATTATTGTAACATAATTAAATTGTGAGCTTGTCTTTATTTGAAGCACAATTTAACCACACTTTATTTTTAAAATGGTAGTTTTCTGTCTCTTACTCCCCCTTCCATACTATCCTACCATACACCTTACAATCACTTGTTATAATAATCCTAATTACCTGGATGAATGGTTATTCTAAATCATATTTTATTATTGCACATTAAAAATAAATAATTGTGGTAGTCAATGACATGTTAAAGATTTTTAGAAAATTCCATAATTTGCAAGTCTAACATAAAACCAATAGACTTACTAAAAAAATATAATCTCTAGATAAGACTCAATTTAATATGTTAAAAAAGCTTCATCTCATCTGTCACATGACTAAGTCTTCCAAAGGATTAAAACCTATGTTACTTTGTTTTTATTATTAAATGCCAATTTTAATTATTTTCATTATAAAAAAAACAAAAACAATCAAAATACAAATAATGCAGAAACTACAGATTTAAACAAACAAGTTTGTTGTTTATTTGCATATGGTGGGTAACTGTTTTATTTAAAATAAATAAATTAGCATAATTTTTTTTTTAAATAAATCACCTGATGACTACCAGCATACGTCATAATGTAATAAACAACTATGTTTGTTGCAAATGAAATACTGTACTGTTATTTTAAACTAATGATTAAAAAATAAATTAATATAGCCCAACATCTGGTCAATATAAAAACAATATAAATTTTTTTTGTGAGGATTAATCTCACCTTTGGAACACAAAAATTACTAGTACAAATTGATAAAGAGAATGTAGGCCTATTCAGTCACAAACTACATGAATAATAAAATATCCTTGTTCCATAAAATAAGAGGATAAGGAAAAAGAAATTTAAAATACTATAAATATCAAATAGAAAGCATTCATTAGACATTGTTTTCGACATAAAGTAATTTTTTTTATTTTAATTTTTCCATACCTAGATAATTTTAGAACATAGTCTTTAGAAAAACAAATATTTGACATACCAGTAATTCATATTGTATACTTGATTTTTTTTTAAAATAAAAATATATGTACACAAATATAGAGTAAGCTACAGTAATATCAGGGTTAATAGATTTAGCACAATCCATTTTCATGATAATCACAAAATTAAAAGCGAATATAAATTTTGTCTTCTTCAACTACCTACTGTACATATTGCATTATAAACAAACCCACTATAAAAATAACAACATTCAGGGTATGTGTCCATATTTATTTTAAAATATACAGTATCTAGAAGTTAAATGATAAACTGTAAATGGTTTAAGTGTCGTTTTCTAAATTTATCACTGCCAGAGCAGAACAGATACAGCAAATAGACATACCAAAACAACTTTGTCACACTAATTTACTTCAAAAAGATTCTATTACCTCTCAAAATATATTCAGAAAAAACTTCCAGGAAATAAACAATGGTCGAAAGATAATTTTACTAATCCATATAAAAATAAAAATATGTAAAATTCAGGGAAAAAATCATTTAGTACAAATATTTAAAATAATATAGGCTAAAACTATACAAGTTTACAGTACTTAGGCCTACTGTATGTACAGTATAATAAGGTGTATAGTATCATAAAATGCCATCAAAGGACGCTCAAACAAATAAATGTGCACCCCTATTTCTCGGCCCAAGTTAGGTAAAGTTTGCCATTATCACAATTAAACTTTTTGAAAGAAATCCAAGCTGTGTATGCAACAGCCCCCGCTAGTTTTTACCTCATCTAAGGTTCAGGAGAGTGTCTCCATGTCAACCAAATAAGTGCAACATTTTGAAAACCAATACTTTAAAGAATTTTGGTTCTAGCCAAGTAATAGCGCCTGGGCAGTCCTGCATTGCATTGTAGTAAATCTAAGGTTCACTAGCATGGCATCGAACTAAGGCATCCCCCCCCCCCCCCCCGTTGCCCCCCTCCTGAATGTATAATTAGATCGGCATTCAACGGTATATCAAAAAGTATTTTAATATCTTCCCCAATGTCATTTTCATGCCATTAGCTTTTTCCTGCTGCTCCCTTTTCTATTTGGATGGATGCATCATCGAAGTTACTATTTTGGTAAAAATGCAAAAACAATTAAGGCATGAAGGGTTAATTAAATTGTCATTAATCCATACCCCATTAGGTATTGAGTGACAGTAAATCTACGCTGTTTTCAATCATTATTAATTTTGTTCTTGTTCAGTCATCATAAATTGATTGAATATTTCTATTAACCTATTGTGGTTCTTTCCGTTTAGGCTCTCGGACATTTTATTGACCAAACTAAGAATTACGAATCCCCTTCCCTTTTTCTCACTAGTATTTGGGAATACTCTATAACTTTAAAGAAATAGCCATCTAGATAATAAAAGAGTAGAAATGTTTTATATTTGCAAGGTTTGCTATTTCTCAAGCACTCATCCTAGCGCAATGAGGTTTGATTTACTTGGTAGCCCTGATGAAGCAGATCTGATCATAGAGCAAACTTGGAACTGCAATTTTAAAAACTTTTTGTAGCCACTAGATGGTCTCTTTCACCAATAGCTGATAAAACAGTTAAATCACTTAGAATTATATATGAAATGAATAGCAAAGTACAGTCAGTGCTTGGAAACAATGTTTTGGATTTAATCTCTTGCAACAAGTCATACAGTAATATTTTAATTAGCAAGTTATTTGTATTCAACTATTATAACTCAGTGACAATCCTTTGTTATCGTCATCATTACATACTGAAAAGTTATTATATTAAATCATCACATTTTTGAAGGAAAAAAATATTAAAATTAGTTTGTTTTTTTTGTTATGGTTAGCCTAACTAGTGTAAACAGCTCTTAAATTAATATTTCCGTCTGTGATTTTTAATTAAACCTGTTAGGTATGTAATTTAATTATTAATATTCTACTGATGTTCAGATCTATTTCGGTTTTTCCCTTCCTTATTTCGCTTATAAGAATTTGCGGTTCTTACGTATTAATAGTACTACCGTACGTAAACAAGTATTTAATGGTACTACTTACCAGAATATATTCAAAAGGGGTTATTGAACCTCTTGATTGGAGTTTAGTCAATTTCACACATAGTTGAAGTTAGGGTTTAGGACGAAGGGTAAGGGTAAGGTTAGGTATGTAATAAAAAGATGTGTGCGGTAGTACCGTTATTACATAAGTACCCATTTTTTTCTGATTTTTTACCGAGTGTCCGAGACCAATTTTTAACAACCTCACAACAGAGTGGACAAGAGACAAATTGCTAGTATTCTACTGATGTTATTTTAATAGGTCACAGGGACGACTCCAGCCTAAAAATCTAGGGTGGGTGGTGGCAGTAAGGGGTGAGCCCAAATTTATAGAGCAACAGTATTATGTTTGTAAATATTTTGATAAGCTTTTTTGTTGTTGTGGGGACATTTGATGACCATTTTCTTCTGTTATTTACGACAGTAAAATCCATAATTAATTATATTAGGTAGGCTATAAAAATATATTAATTTATTATTTTTTAATTACTGCAATATTACTTCAAAACAAAATTTGTAGACAGTAGAGAAAAAAAACTGAAACAGTGTTGAACAGACTTTAAAAGTCCCCCTTCCCCCCTACCTTGGCCATTAGATTAAAAAGATGTGCTCCCCTCCCCCCCCCCTAGTAAAATGTGGATTTTTTTTGCTGGTGAGGTGTTGTGTATGGGAAGGGTCCTGTACAGTCCCGCATGAATGATATCAGCTGGGGATTTGTGACATACAATGTAAGCCCCTCCCCTCCAATGGGGCCCAGGGACAGAGCCCCTGGAAGCTGCTAGTTTTTAAGGTTTTAAAATCCTTAAAATGAGCTCTGATGATACTTCAAAATGCTGAAATTTGAAATAACTGAAATTACACACAAAATGTTGTATTCAATAATGAAATTATTAATTTTCTTCATTTTATTTCAGCTCTCTCAATACCATGTAAACCTAATAGTTTTATTGCCATTCTTTCAAAGTCCAGGATATTTTAATTTTGTAATTTTGAATATTTTACTGCTTGCACACAAAAGTAATTGATTAGATCAGGTTGATTACAATACTAACTGTAAAAGTCTGACATGTTTTATCTCGACAAATGTATAAATTTATAATTTTGAAAATAATTTTACTGTAAAATTTTGATAATAAATAAAAAATTTAAAGTCTGTTTTTATAATCGTTAATTATAACTTACTGTATAAAAATAAAATCATTTTTAAACACTGATATACTTAATCTATAGTGTACCACAGGTTAATACTATATCAATAGCATTAACCCTCACTTTATTCTTATTTGAATATCAATTATTTTTATTTATAGAATCATTTTAAGAAATATAGTTATTTATTTTTGCAATGTGAATGGAAAAATCAAAGATAGATTGCCTTTGAATTATGAATTGTTACTAGATCTTAGGCTAACACTAAAAAAAAAAAAAAATTATTTGGAGAGGGGGGGGGGGGGGAGCTGAGGGCACTGTCAGCAATCGCCGACCAGCCAACTTTAACTTTCCACCTTACGTTTCCAACACTGAAATGAAATTTGCTTGTCTTTTTATTTTTAAGAACATAAACCAACCCAAATGAATTTCCTTTTAATAATTATCAGAATGTCATTTCTATTTTGGCCACAAAATTAATTAATTTGTTATGTTAAAAGTTATAATTTATCAGTTTTTAGCCAAGACACAGCACAAAAGTTTTTTTTTTTCACATTTCTTTTCATTGGACTCGTCCTCAATAAAAGGTCATATAATGGCCCTGGCCCGTAGGGATACATAATTTTAGCATTTATATTTTCAAAATTTAGCATAAACAATCTAAATATAGCATTTTATCACATTTATTAAATAATTATATAGCATTTTGTCCAATTTGTAAATATTAGTGCTAAGAATATGATTATTAAACACAATTTAGGTATAAATGGCACAGTTTTTACATGGTGTCTTGAAAATTCTGTTTTCAAGAATGTTTGCAACAATTTTGAAAACATTTTCAATTTTGTTCCACCATTTTTCTTTCATAATGTTTGAATCTTTGCTGCATTAATTTATTTATGTTAGTTTGAAAGTCTCAAATACCATGATCTTTCAAGTTTAAAGAATTAATTTTAGAAAAATAACACATTTAAAATTTAACATTTTATAGAAATTAGATGACATTTAGCGTTTTATAGCAAATACTAAATTTACGTTTCTCTATATCGGTATTTCTTTATTAACAGCAGAAGATAATAAATATTAAATGATTTTTTTTTAAAAAAATTAAATATTAGTAATTATATTAGTATAAAACCAATACATTTAGCTTATTATTTTTTTAATTAGTTTTTATTTTCTCATTTATTTAAGAAGAGGGGGCAAGAAGGAGGGGCTAAGGACATTTTGAGTGGGGCTTCAGCCCCCCCCCCCCCCCTCCTCCCCTGGTGTCATCCCTGATAGGTCGTCTAGTGATGATCCTCTCATTAGCTAAGATTTTTCTTAATTGAAATATGACCAGAATCATACAATTCTTTAATCTTCTCATTTTTCTTAGGCAATGTGCGATGTCAATAGAAAAATTGTCAATCATCTGAATGCTGATAAGGTTTATTAATTACCAAGTAAATAACAGAAGCCCTGAACATGTCAGTAGGCTAATTCTTAATTTTTACTAGTTATTTAAAAAAAAAAGATATTCTTTCATCTTAAAAGTAGCAATGTGATTTGAACTGCTTGGGTGTATTGTCTCAGAAAGTTCCTTAGGTTATTCAGCAATAAAGCAAGCGGTATTAAGGATCTTTAGGTACAACACCATGAGCGGAATGGGAGTTAGAATTCTTGGCAATAGTCAGCATGTTATAAATCTGGTAATTTAAATACATTTCAGCAATTTACTCTAATTAGATAGTATGGTTTAATAGAAATGGCTGTTTGATATAAAACCTGTATTTTATGATCGGCTCATTGGATTGGCTAGTTGTTTGGCAAGATGAGACGAAAAGAACATTCTACGTGTAAACAATTCAGACTCGTAGAGTTTGAAGTATTCATTTAATTTCGCTAAATTGTGAGCTAGATTTGTAAAAAAAAATAATGGTCTGTTGTTTCTGAATAACTAACTAATGATAAGAAGTGGAATAAACCTGTGTTCAAGACTGTTTGATAATTTGTACATAACTTCTATAAGCTTAGGCTTCTTAGCCATTTAGCAATCAATGCATCTCTGGAATTAAAAGCGCTCAAGAGATTGCTGAATAGACGATCATGATAGGGACGTTTTAAACGTTACAATCATGATCAATAGCGCACAAATTAAAATATGTGCTTTTCTATGATTTTGTTTTTTTAAACTTAATAAACATTGTTTAAAAATAAATAAAAGAAAGAAATACAAAATTAAAATTATTAAAAATCAGACAAGCTATAAATGTGTCATTAATCTTATTGACTTTTATTTCATTTTGAAATTTTTTAAAAAAAAAGATACTATTTTAAAATTTATTTTAGCAAAATATGTTTAAAGTGGTTTAACAATGCCTATGTCAACTTCATTGATTTATGTGTATTTTTGTATAAAATTGCTTGTTTAATTAATCAATTTGTATATTCGGTCCATAAATACATCAAAATTATACTTTTATGCCAATATGTATCAATATGTCAACCCCACTAGTGATGGCGCGTCTATAATTTTGCCAGAAAAATCTCGCTTGGATTCCAGTAATAGTTGTTGTCAGACCAGAATAGTGTCTGGCTATCAAACTTCACAGCAATTGTCCTAAAAAATTAGCCAATCAATTGCCGGCTAACAAATCATTTCCCAAGTGATCATTCCATTCACACTAACACTCAGTAAAAAGATCAATAGATTGTAGAACGTAGTAAGTATATTAAATTATTTGTTTAGTCTTAGCAATCAATTGGCTTAGACTGTTTAGTTTATTTTTTTTTAAGTACACTTTCCAAAATTATATATTTAGGAATATTACTGTGAAGTTTGATAGCATTACGCTATTTCACAGACTAGACCAATCAGAATGTAGATTAGTGGTTCGAACTTCGAAGCTTTTTTTTTTTAATTTTTATTTGCAGTCGGTAGTTTTTATAAAGGCAAATCGAAACAAACACAAGCCAGCTGAAAATAAACCTTTAACAGTTTTTATTTGCATTAAAAAATATAGGCTAATGTCTAAGAATATTTAAGAAGTACTGTATTAATAAAAACTTTGGAAATGAAGTCAAGTTAACGCACAAAAGCCTTACGGAATTTTGGTAATACACACTTTTTTTTTTTTATTATTATATATACCGTAATAGTAAATCATTTAAATAATGTATTGGTTCATATCCATTGGGCCAGAACTATTAACTAATTAATTGTCATTATTTTTCTCATTGTATATATTTGATGATGATAAACTTATAACTTATTTTGTTGACTAGTTTTCTAAACAATAACGTAATGAAGTCATGACTAGCTTCTGGATCCCAGATATGCATTTTCCTCCAGCCGAGATTATATTCTTTGGCTACGTCAAATTGACGTCAGCAGTAGGGTTTTCTTTTTGTAAACAGTGTAAAAACTTACTAATTTTTATATGTTTCAGTTTAAATTTTCATATAGATTAATTAAACAAATATTTTTAGGGTAAAACTAAACATAAATCAATTAAAAAAAAATCATTGATAAACCACTTTAAAATGAATCCAAATTGGCCACCATTGGTCTTTTTATCGTTTCTGACTTAAACATTTCATTATTAAAATTGAAAGAGTTTTATCCTCTCGTAATTTCCCTCATATAGTGTAGATGTGAAAGGTCTCTTTTTAGAAATGTGCAAACATTGAACTTATTGCCAATTTGCTTTTTAATTATGGACACTGCCGGCTATCTGTCTTAATTGAAAATTAGAAACGAAATTTCTTTGTATAAACAATTGGTGGACTCTACAGTAATTACAAATGACATTTGGACCATTCAAAAACTTTTTAAATTTTCCATTTGAATTTTGAATGCTTGATAGAATTTTTCACCTATATGTTAAAAGCAACCTTAGACATTAAAAACAATTTTTAAAAATAAAAAAACGAAGAAAAAAAAACTTTTGAAAAACAAGAGATCAGAGATGAATATTTTAGTGAGTGGATTAAATTCTGGATTAAATTTTATTTGTGTTCAAGATGTTTGATATCAAAGCTTAGAGAGTAATGATCGAAAGGGAATGACTACATGTGTCTCCTGCCACAGTAATATTTGTTGCATAAGCACAATTTACAACCAAACATTGACCATAAGAAGTGGACTTAATGGTCGCCTAATGTCTGCACAGCAAAATTCTACATCATATGTTTTATGTGCTATAATAATTCATTTCCAAGATAAAAACAAGGAATTTGAAAAGGTCTTTCTTATCATTTGTAACCTATTGATATATTTTAGACCTGTACTAACTTATTTTCATACTAAAAAAAATAGACTATTTTGGTAAAAAAAAAAACCTTTGAATGCTTGGAGGAGGAGCCTGAAATCCACTTGATTTTGTTATTAATATTTGCACAGGGGTAAATCATGTTATTAATATTTGGACATAACTTTTTTTTTTCATGATATAGTGTACAGTGGCAGGAGAAAAAAAAAGAACCTTTTTTCTAGATTCACTGCAGTGACAGCAGACGTGACCAAAAAAATTTCAAAACTAAGCAAAAATTTGGCCCTCCCATACAGCTCCCTCTAGCAGTGCCAATGCATTCTAATATTATACATGGACACTTCTAATTAATCTTAAAGGTCGGTTTACACACAGGGATTAAAGTTTAGAAACTATGAATCATTTGTATAGAGATTAATTTCAGAACTGTTTACACGTAAAGCAAAATTAGGTGATTTTAATCTCTAGATCAAGCCTCTGAAACTGCTAGAGACTGACCATCTCGAGACTTCTCTCTGAACTGTTTGCACATGCTTTAGAAAGTGTCCGTATTTGTATAATGTCGACTCTCAGTAGGTGTTATTTGGCAGCTGCTGTCATCTGTATTATTTTAAAATGAAATAAAAAAAAATATGGATTAAGTTTTGGATCAGAAAAAGAAATGTCCAAGGTTTAGGCTACATGATAAATTGCTACAAATTTTATTATGTAGGCTACAGTATGTCAATTGCCGATATCAATTTTTTTTTTTTTTTTTTAAAAATAGCT
>PXIH01S0000531.1:52821-63698 GCA_003024985.2 Euperipatoides rowelli
TAACAGCAGGGTTCTGTTCCTGGAAATTACGTCAACTGAAATAATGTAATAAATTTATTTTTTCCATACAAAAGCATTAAAATCATAAAGTTCCCAGCATTCTGAGTAAAATGTTCTCAAGTGAAGCAATACTATAGTTATTTGGCACAATGTAAAATGGAAATGTGGACACAAACTAAGAGCAACCGAATAATGAAAGATCCCAATCATGTTGATCTGATAAATGATAAACTAACAACGGGCTTTTTAAAGAAAAATATTCTATTTAATCAAAGTCTCGTGCCAACAGTATGACCCTGTTCATTATTTAACAAATATCTGAAACCTGTGTGTGAAAGCTTTCTTTGTGTTAACCCAAAAACTGATATTGCCAAAATTGCATAGTCAGGGACTAGTTATTTAATCTTTCCTATAGTCACTCATAAGATTGGTGCAGGAATGATCCAAGGGTAAGTTTATAGTAAGAGAGAGAGAGAGAGATGTTGAGGGAATAGGTATTGTTAGCTGCACATAATAATGAGAGAATAGAGATTGAAAAAGAGCTCCTGTGATGATTATTTCAAAGAGTAAGTTTGTTTTAAAAAATTAATTGGCATGTTTAAGAGAGAATATTTCAAAATCTAGATATAAATGAGGGAAAGGAGTTGATGATTGTGAAGAACAGTTTGGAAAAAAATTTAAAACCAGTGTTTGAGAAAGAAAGGATTTATTTTTTCAAGTTGTCATCAAATATTGTAAAATAATTCTTGTGAATGTAAATAAAATACTAGAAATAATCACTTTAAATATTATTTATGAAGTGTAAATATGCCATTTACAAAAAAAAAAAAAAAAAAAATCTGTTTAGTTTAAAATAATTTTGGTAAACTCCATATTGTAGATTATAAATTCCTAGATTTTAATCCAAAGAATTAGAATTATTTTAGTCCACAGATTCAGATTGGCACATGTCGATATATTCAGAATTATTAAATTTTGTCTAGTGGAGAATGACTAAATCAGATACCGTAGTAAACAACTTTTTTTTAACTCTTAACTTATATTTTGCAGTTTTGTCGATTACTTGAGACAATGGCATGAAACAGCATGAAGTCACTTTCCCTCCATCTTTTTTCTTCATATTTTTTAAATAAATTAAGAGAATTGATAAGTGCAAACTTAACTTTTATGGCTCTGCTTTGTATTTGTTCTTTTACTGCCAGCTCTTAAGGGATTTGTACTTAGTATATAAATTAGTGAATTGTATGTGTATTATTCCTCAGGTGATTATCTGATTTAGAGATAAGGAAATTTATGATTTTCCTCAAATGTAATTACCTAGTTATGGAATTAACTGTCGTGAATACACTTTTCATTAAATGAGGGCACTATTTGACCTGGTTCAAACCCTTTATAATCAAGTTTTGCAGATTGCATTGGTGTCTATTAAATGCATGCTTCAGTGATATGCCAATTTCAACATGGAGTTAAATACATTTGGTTTTGCCATTTTGAATTTTAACAGTTGTTAATGCAATAAACCACTGAGTTTAATAAGCATACTGAATACAGTATATTAATTTAAAATCTAGAGTAACTGATTCTATTGATTCAAGTTATTAGTACGGTACTTGTTGAATTAATATTAAGAAGTTATTTATTCACTTATCTTATTATGCTACTATTTTTTTTTCAGACGGCAGACCTGAATGTGAGTAATCCACAAGTTTTGATCATTGAAAATGTAACGTATGAGGATGCAGGCTGGTACACCTGCTTAGCGGGAAACTCTATCGGCATTTCACACCAGAGTGCATGGCTAACAGTTATACCCCGTAAGTTAATTCCCCTTCCCCCATGGGTACTACCCATAGAAAGTTTGTCATTAAGAAAATAATATTTACTAATCGCATTTATTTTATAAGAAAAAAATAAATAAGAAAATAGTCTATACATTATCATAAAATTATATGAAGACTTCGAGCACCAGTGCTTTGTTGATATCTTTAGAAGGGTGATATTTACAAAGAAAGCATATAAGCAGAATATAAATTTAAAGATATGTTGATTTATAATATATTTACAAAATTTTGGAACAGTTGGTTAGACATTTATCGAGCCAAGATCATTTTTACATAGGAACGTATCTATAATACAAATTTACCTTGATAGATTTTATTTTGACAGTGAGATATTAATAATGTACAAACTAATTTGCTTGTATTTGGTTTTATTCATATCTCGCTGTATAAATGAAATCTATCTATGTATTTTATTATAATGGTACCCTGAAAATTACATCTACAGTATGTAAGAAAGATATTGGCTTGATTGATGTCTAACTTACTGTTCAAAAATTGTCTAAATATATTGTAAAAGCTTGTGAGATGATAACCATTCTATTCAGTCTCCTTTAAAACTTTTATAAAAAGATGATTATGAAACACATCGTATGTTAACAATTTATCACCAAAAATATGACACTTAAAACATCATACCAATATTGGGGGAAAAAACAAAAACAGGCAGACCGGAACCTTTTAAATTTTAGGCAGACATTAGGGAAATTAATTTAAAAATTAGTTATTTTTTTTTTTTTTTTTTTTGTGGGGAAGTTTTCCACAAAAATAGAAGACTGTAAAAGAAAATTAAAAAAAAAAAAAGGTTCACTGGCCAGAATTTCTATTCATTATAAATTTTCTGTAGAACTGTAGTAATAATTATTTTGTACATGTTGTATATTTGTAAATTATCGATAAAGTCACAAGTTGGTATATCAATAATCATCTCCAAGAAGATATTGATTACACTGTATACTTACATATCACAATCTTACTGTATATGAATTAGACAATCAAGATGTGATTTTTATAGGACATTGATTACAACCCGTGAAGCAAAGTATTGACTAAATCAGCTCAAGGAACATCAAATACTTCTGTAAAACAACAAATGTTGCATAACTTGAATAAAATACATGTCTACATTTCACCATTTCAACAATATGATATTGTTTAGATGAGTTTTGCCCAATGTTATACAATGGTAAAAATGTAATAACTTTAAGATTTATGATAATGTACAATAAGTTTAGGTAGTTTAAGACGAACTAAAAACATGTGAAAGACTAGAATTAGGAAAGACTAAAATGGTTAATTATTTAGTCAAATGAAGACAAACTAAATAAAAATTAGTCTTAAAAAACACCCATAATACACTACACTGTAGGTAAGAGCCATTTTAGATACAATATACCAGTACTTCTGATTAAACAAACAGCAGTATTTCTCTGATAAGGCAAATAAAGTCTATTGGATGTTTTGATTACAAGGAGGAAAACTTTTTTTTTTTTTTTTTTGCTTTTGTTATGGCAAAAGATGTTATTTTTTAATAAACACTTGAAGGTAAAATCGATATTAATTTTGTTTTATTCTCTAGGCCTATATGGAAGTTAATATTTTAATGCTATTTCCTTTTTAAAAGAAACATTTTTTCCCTCCCGTTTATTAAAAATTTTCTTATGGGAGAAAAATAGATAATAAATGCAGATTGTAGCAAAAATATTGCTGCCTATTAATTAATTTCTTTCATAGATGGTCTATAAAATTAATTTTCAAATCATGATTTGTATTTCTGTCTAGACAATATTTCTATTAAATTATACTTCAAAATTAGCTTTGTATTCATTAGTATTTATGATTTTTATGCTTTATTTTTAGCTTCAGTATATGAAGATAGTAACAACACTGAAGTTTCTAGTGAAGTCTATCCCAACCACTCTATTAAAATGTCTCCTTTTACGGTAGCTCTCTACGTGCTCTTTTCACTGTTAGCATTGTTGTTTATTATCGGATTCATATGTTGTAGACTACGTCATAAACAAAAAGAAGTTTCTGTAGGCCAGCTAATCCAAACTAACAACTTCATTACTAAAAAGAAAATCATCCTGGAAAGACAGGTAAATAAATATATTCATTTCATTTTGTACATTATTGTGTTAGAGTTTGAATTACATAAATCGCTCATTAGATAAACAAAGCTACAGTATCTTGTATTCTTTCTGAGTAATGAGTGCAAATTTGTTTCAATTTTAAACAACTTGCATCTTGTTAGACTTTTTTAATATAATACAATATATTTCATACATTCATTGTTGACGAATTACTTAACATCAACATTATAAAACACTAAAAAGTGCTTACATAAATCCTTCGTGCAAAACTTGTTTTAAAATGCATTCATTTTAAAATACGATTGTTGGATACATATATTACTGTATGGACGTAGAGTAATATGTGCCTGTTTTTTGGTTTACTATGTCCCAAAAATCAAAAATATTGGTTCTTTTACGATGTCCTGATAAGATTAATATTGTATGCCCATTTCCTTTCCATGGACGTCAAACTATTTTGCTAGAAAGCAGCAACTTAGAAATTACATTTACATTATTTCTAGTTGTGTTTAATTTTAAATTAATATTTTTTAAGGAGACAAGATGAGAACAATGGTTAATAGAATTTTTCATTTCTTAAAAACAAGCAATCAGTAAAAGATGACCATCAATCCTGACAAGAAAGCATACCTTATAAAACTAACTATAAAATTGATCTTTTTATATTTTAAAGATAAAATTTAGAAAAAAAAAAAAAAAGATATTACAAAAAATTCAATTATATATACAAAAATCTCTGATTTAAATTACAGTAACATGTATACAGTAAATATGAGTCTAAAAAAGTTTCTTTTGGTCTCTTTTTCTCTTTTTTTATTTTTAAAAAAAAATCAGTTAGAAAACAAGCTATGCAGCTGATTAATCTGATATGGCTAATTCACTACCAGATTTGGCTACAACAAATTAAAATTTTGAATTTAAAATTGTACTTTTTTTTAAACTATAATTATTAATAAAAGTTTATCTCCTAATCAATCTACTGATAAAGTTATAGCCACAACTTCTCCTTAGATTAAATATCACTAGAAAAGTGTACACTATATACAGAATAAACTCTACAGTGTTTCCTAATTCAGTAATAAACCTAATATAAAGCCCTGGCTTACCTAAGTTTTATAAGAAAAATTACAAGTTTTAAATACTGTATTGCAGTTAAACATTTCAGCCAAATTTATAATGGTAAATATATATCAATGGTATAGAGTGGAGGGGTGCTTCAAGGTATGTACAAAGATAACAGAACTATTGATTAGGCCTACATGCTAGCCAAGTCCCACATCTTGTGATGTATAAATTGCATGGAATATACAGTACATAACATATGTGGAGTGTAATAGAGGCTTTAGTGTTCAAAATTAAAGTTTAAAGCAGGCTCGAAGAAAGAATCTTTGGATCATCTTAGCAAAAAGTCTATGCTTGGAGAAAGAGAAAAAGTGTGGACTTGGTATCCTATATTCTGCTTATAAACCTAGAAAAAGTCAGTGAATTTACAAATGCTAAAAGAACAATCTTGTATTGAATTTAATTTTTAAATCATATTTGTAGAATTAGGACTTTGACTGCCAAACTTAATAGGAAGGAAGTATGTATGATTTCTGTCTATGCATTTTGACTTCCAAAATTAACAGGATGGAAGTCACTGACTTCAGAAAAACCTAAAACTTAACTGCACCGCTGGCTTAAATATTTTGTGTTAATGTGGTGGTGGGTTGGGGTGTGCACTTGGAAATAATAATAAAAGTTTTTCTAATCACATGAAATACCCAATTAAAAAAAGTTGCAAAGTCCTGATAGCTGCCTAGTCACTGGATTCCCCCATCCCCAACTAATTTATTAAAGTAAGTTGCTTTATATATGGTTTGTACCAGGGCCAGGAATTTATCTGGACAGGCCTGCATATATTGTATATCCATACCTACCTATCTGATTATGGATAATATGATTACAGTATATACTCTATTAAATTGTTTATAATAAAAATTTGAATGTTCATTTAGGCAATTATACTTTATATTAGAGTAATTAAAATATAGACTTGTAGAGAATTTTGCAAAAAATAAAATAAAGGTGGTTTCATGTTAACTGCTAGGTGTCAGACAAGTTGTAATTTAAGTCCTAAATATAAGGAAACCCAACATCATAATAAAATAAAAAAAATATGTTCCATTAGTTTTATTGGAACAAATCTCTTGTATATGACAAACTCCATTTTTTACTGTTTGGTTAACATAAAATTGCATAAAATGTTTTTTTAATGATCTTTTTTTTATACAATTAACAATATAATTAATTAATATTTTATCATTTTTTTAAGGACTCTAACACGTCACACAATTCTATGGCGCCACTGGTAAAGATTGATCGCAGCCGTAGCCGCCTGTCTTCAGAGCTCACTGCCGTGTCAGAGTACGAGCTACCTCTTGATCCTGACTGGGAATTTCCCAGAGACAGGTAATTTATTTTATTATACATTACTTCAAAAATTTAAATTTTTATTAGTCTGTTGTTAATGGAATAGATCAAAAACTCTAAACATGGTTTTATTTGAATTTAGGCTGACACTGGGTAAACCTCTGGGAGAAGGAGCGTTTGGCCAGGTGGTTAAAGCTGAAGCTGTTGGTATTGGAAATAAGCCTGGTGTAACAATTGTTGCAGTTAAAATGCTCAAGGGTAATTAAAATCCCTAGAATTATCAATTTCGAAAAATTTATGTACTGTAATTTTCCATGTTAAAAATTTTGCGGATTAGATTTTAATCATTGCTGCTTTCTTTATTAATTTATAGAGGGAGCCACCGATAGGGAGATGGCCGATTTAGTTTCAGAAATGGAAGTTATGAAGATGATTGGAAAGCACATTAACATAATCAATTTATTAGGATGTTGTACTCAAGAAGGTAATTGTTTCACAATTATAAAATAATGGCTAAAATAAAAACTAATTGAATCATCCTGTTTTATATTTATTTCTTATTGAATTAGTTTAAGTATTGTATAAAAAAGTACACACTATCCAAATCTGTTTTTAAAATCTTAAATAATGAAATTGTCTGACTCAGTACATTGATACAGTTATGGGATTCAGGGCGTTTGCATTTTGTTCTCACTTGAATGAATTTTTCCAAGCAATATTCGAGAGAAAACATTCTTTCAATCTTTTTTTTATTTATGCGTTTATCTTGAAAGCCAAGTCACAATTTATTGATAACAGGACTTAATGAAATAGAAAGAATAGCCTCATAATAATAATAATAAAAACCCAAAACACCGATCATTTGAATTAACCAGCATTAACCAATGTTTAGGCTATGCTATGAGTGTTTAATGTAAAGAAAAAAAGCATATCTGAATAAGCCAAAAGATTTTTGACAAAATTGTATTTTGCGGCCTGACTTGGTTTACGTTTCATATTTTAATGACCTAATATACGGCATGTCTTTATTTGAGAATAAATCTTATTCTTCTTATAAATAATTAAGAGATGACTGCCCATTTAAAAATTAAACAGTATATTTTATTAATTTCTTGAAAAACCAAAAGTATTTTGTTGTATGTAAAACATACAGTAATTACTATAATAACATGAAAAGAAAGCATAATTTTTAAAAACACAAAGTAACTAAATAAAGAAGTCTTTTTCTCTGATTAAATATCCTAACATAAACTCATGCAAATATGATAGTTTAAATAATAAATAATTTTAGCTGCTAAAATATGATTCTAACAAACAGATAATGTAATTTACTTAAATATACTGTATATTTTTCTACTAATCCATCGGAATATTGCCTTCAATATTTAACTATTCCTTTCTAATTTGTACTATTCACAGAATATCGGAATTGCATTAAAATTGAACACTGCTTTATACAAAGTATCAATTTTTTTTTTAAAAGATCAAAATTTATTTCTCTTACATGGAGCCGAAAACAACAGTAAAAAAAAAATGACATAAAAATTATAATGAAAATCAGTTGCCGATTTAGAAATATTTAAAATATTTTAGTGAGATACTGTTATTTTACACCTTATTTACATTTCAATACAATAATTCAAAGAATGTGGGAATTGTGTACGGTTTAAGTGGTTTAGTAGTTCGCCTATAATTATGTATTAAACATTTTTTAAATTGGAAATTTTTTTATTTACGTATTGTTTGTCAAGATGCCGTCCAGTTTGACACTTGCATATCTCATCAAAATATACCTGTAGTTAAAGAGTCGAAATAATCAATAGGGGGAGAGTGATTCTTTGAAGTGCAAACTGTTTCCTAAAATATTTGAATCCTACAACTGCATATATACAGTACATACTGTTTAAACGAAAGTTCTATCCAAATAAAGTCTGGTTTAATAAATAAAGACTGGAGCAAAACTGTGACTTAAACAATTAACTTGCAGTTGCTTAGCTAACTAAAAATAAAAATACCCAACTGAAAGGCCCATGGCTAGCATGGTTCAGGGGCAGACGTTTCTCTATGGGTGAACGGCACATGCCGTCTCCAGCTGCAGTAAATAACAGGAAAATAAATGCCTAAAGGAAAAATATTTAGGTTGGTAACGACATATGCCGTTGCTGCTCAAGAAAGATGAAAAGCATACTCGCAACATTTTTATTATTAGAAAGAATGTGTGAACATGTAAATTAAACTAACATGAGCTCCATGAATAACAGCAATAATTCCTGCATTCAAGGAAGTTATCAATTTTATACAATCTTTACAATCCTAATTAATCTAATTATTTCATTATAAACAAAATATAAACTAAAGGAAGCTATTTCTTGAATACAAAAAGTAATGTTACAAATAAAAACATATGAAAGAGGATCATTATAATATACAGTCTATATATTTTTTGCTTTGTTACAATGTTGAAGTATAGTATATTCATTTCAGTTAATTTTAATAATTATTTTGCTACTATGCAATAAATATTCTTCAGTAGTGATGAATGTTTATCCAAAATTAAATGAATATTATAAATTTTGTTTCACATATTATTATTAGGATTGTCCCTTAATCTTTATCTGAATTTTGCATGTGTCTTGGGTTTAAAGGCCTTACCTCTAGTTTCAGGTCATTTGTATCTTTTAAAAAGACATCTAGGGCCAAAGCTGTTTTAGTCCACACTTTTAAAAAGTATATTAAGTTTTTTTTTTTTTTTTTAATTTTTTTCTACCTTAATTGTCTTATTTTTTTCTGATAAAGGTTTTGGACTAAAAAAATCAATCTCTGCATAGTGTAGAGCAAAATTGAAATTAAAGTATATACTGGATATATTTAATGTGTGTGATTAGTATTGGTTGTATATCTTTATTACAATAATACATACCACAACTTAAAAAAAAAAATTAAATTTTCAACTGCAAAAATTCACATTAAAAAAAAACAAACAGCATGATTTTTTTTATCTTGAAAGACTAGCAATTTTTATCATCTTAGGTTCACAGGTTCCTGCATTTGTTACAAAAATGAGAGAGAATAGGATTTTGAATATTTTAATTTAGACTTTTAATTCTTTTACTCATGGTGCTCTCTAAGATTGTATTGAAATGTTTAGAAAATATGTAATGATTATAGATTACTTATTAATTTATCTGTTTTTGCTCCATTTTCACATTTTGTAGCCTTTAAAAGCAGCCTTAAAATATGGGTATTCTAATTATTTTATATATTAATTTAATAACATTTAGTATATAATAATGTTAAATGAAAATTCCCATAATGAAAAATCTGTATCTTTCTTTCTTTATTTTTTTAGGCCCATTGTATGTTGTTGTAGAATATGCTCCTTATGGTAATTTACGAGATTTCTTGCGGGCACACAGGCCTAGTTCCGGTTATGAAAAAGCAATTGGGGAAGATTTAAAACCCAAAAAGATTTTAACTCATAAAGAACTTATACAATTTGCATACCAAATAGCTAAGGGTATGGAATATCTGTCTTCCAAAAAGGTAAAAAAAAAAAAAATTTCTCCATCTCTTCCCCCCCCCACACACATTTATAATCTTATATTATTGGGATAATTATTTTATATGCTTAATTTAATGTACTATTTGTGTTATTTAATTTTGTAGTGTATACATAGAGATCTTGCAGCAAGGAATGTGTTGGTTGCTGAAAATAATATTCTGAAAATCGCAGATTTTGGTCTAGCAAGAGATATTCACAACATTAATTATTACAAGAAAACAACAGATGTAAGCGCACTTTTTTTTTTAATTATTTGTAGTAAATAAAATTGTTTAGAATCCTATATTTATTTATCATGTGTTTATTTATTTGATGACTTCAATTATTTAATTAAACTCAGAATATAGAATGAGAACAACATATTTGTACTTTTTTTAAAAAAAAATATACATGTAGCCTATATTGCCTTTACACAACTATTTTCAAGAAATCTGATCTTGCACAGTTATGCAGTAGATGTCGCTAGTTTCTCAGAAATGTTGGATAGTACTGATATTGCAAACTTTTGCTTAAAAAATCAAAACTTCCCAATCTTCATATACAAATTAAAAAATACAGAATGAGCACAGTTGTGCCTTGAAACTGATGGAAGATAGCATATATTTTAATGTAAATTATATATTAAAAAAAAAATGAAATCCGTTACATTTGACTTTCATTGACTATCATGTTTCTAGCAATTACTGTCATGGATGTGCAGTTGGACCCAAACCAACTGATGAGAATTTTGAAGAATGGCAGGCTTCACATTTGTGCAAAAAAAATACTGAAGTCTCATCTGGGAATAAGGAATCTGAGACTGCAAAAATTTTGTGGACCCGTTCTGTTAAAAAAAAAAAATTGAGATATGTCACTATTGGAAGTGATGGTGATTCATAAACATTCAAACAACTAAAGGAACTTGATCTGCCTGATTATAAAGGTGTAGAGCTCAAGAAGGAAGAATGTGTGAACCATGTTAAAAAGCGCATG
>PXIH01S0000532.1:58690-70342 GCA_003024985.2 Euperipatoides rowelli
AAATCTTTTTTTTTTATTATATGTTTATTCAGAATTCAAAACATATATACAGTATATTACAATAAATTGTCTTACTATTTTAGCACCTTTGCCCCAGAGGATGTAAGTGGTAATTACATGTGAAATAATTAGAGAAACACCAAAAAAAAATATACAGGTAAATAAATAAACAATTATCAAAAAAATAAAAACAAATGAATTATCCTCAACATTCATTATTTAACATATCAATAAATGCTGGAATAGCAGAGTTTTTATACCTATTAGTTCGAATGTATTGTTTAAATAATTTTTTCGCACCTCTTGTATTATGATTGTAAATTGATAAACATACATTCGGGTTTTTTCTCTTCAAACTCTTCAAAAATTTTTTTTGCCAAATTTAAAGTTGTTCACATGGTTTAATCTATTGTTATAGTTTGCGTATTCATTACCCATTATTACTCTTAGGGCTCTTTTTTGTGTTCTTTCCAATAGATTATGTTGCTGCTTTGTTAGAGCATTGTGCCACACAGGACAAGAAAATTTGAATAATGGTCTTATAAACGTAAGATATAGTATATGTGTACCATGGTTTTTATAGAAGCTCTTAATTTTTTAAGTTTATATAACAGGAAAAATTTGCCAACAGTTTTTCCAATAATATTCTCTATATCGTTGACCATTTTAGATTTTCTTGTATGGTAATGCCTAGTATTTTGAGATGATCAACAATTTCAATGTTGTCTTTCTTTGTTTTAATCCTAAGTTGAACATTATTTTTTGAGAAATTATGTACAATTATTTTCGATTTTTTAGGATTGAGTGACATACCATGTGATATAGAGCTTTTTTCAATTATATCCAAATTGTTCTGTACTACACTTTGTATATCCAAATGATTACCCACACGCGCAATAGTAAGGTCGTCTATATATTTGAAACGCAGCTCAATTTCCATTGCAATATTATTTGTAGTCATGATAAAAACAAGGTTGCTAAGGACAGAGCCCTGCGGTACCCCATTTGAGCGTAAGTAAGAAATCATGTTACCTGATTCTGGGAGTTTAATAATTTGTTTTCTATTACAAATAAAAGATGTAATCCATTTAGCTAGAAGAGGAGATGGATTCATTGCAATCAAGGACTTAACAAAAATATTATGACTGACAAAATTATATGCTTTATTAAAGTCAGTAACCATTGTGGTTGTTAAATTTGAACTTTAAATCATCTGAATTATTTCAGTTTTTTTATGCATGTTATTGCAGTATTCAAATTGGTGAAATGAGATTTGATAAAAACCTCTTCTGTGATCAAAATATTTTGATACTTATATGAATAATTAAATACGTTTAAAATATATATACAGTATATAAGATGTATCTTTACATTAATGGAAATTTGATGTGATTAGGAAATCTTGAAATTAAATTTGGCTAACCCACACTTTTTTTGTGTGTGTCTTTTATAGACATACACACAGACAAACAGGAAGGTGGTTATAAAAGTTGCCGGTTAAATGTCTTTTTTTTTTTGATGTACTGTATGTAAATTAAAAAAAAAAATTATGATGCTTTATTTAAATAAATAATTTTTCCTTTTATACTTAAATCTGTTAATCTCTCTCGGCAAATATTTTTTCTTGAATGCTTAGCAATTACACTTTACAGTAATAAAATTCAGCATGAACAAGTTTAGTCCACATGGGTGTCATTACTTTTCACTTACCTTTCTACTCTATATTGAAATGCTTAAGCATGTTGTATTTTGTAAATGATTAATTAGCTAATTTTATTAAAGGATTTTTTTGATTTTCTGCCAAATAAACATTTATTGAAATCAATAATTTTAAATAATTTTGGAGCATAGTAAATATACATTTCGATTTCAGAATTAAATAGGTTGAGCTTCAATATATCTAAGCCAGCACAATTACGTAGGCCTGCAAACACAAGGCAGTCAGTTAATTGGCTATCTCTCAGTAATATTCAAAAGATTCTTTAGCAGGATAATTTTGTTTTACTGTACTTTAACCTGAAAATTCAATCATAGGAGAAAAAAAACAACTTTTATAAAGCTACAGTAAGCTATGTGAATAAACTCAATGCAGACATTTTTATTTATATTTATTCATAATAGAACAATAAATTTAACTGGTTAGGAAGGCCAATCAAATTGACTAAATATTATTCATTCGTTTCTGAATTTTTATACTTAATCTTTATATTTTATCGATATTCACTAATGATTTGGAAATGTAGTATATAAACAAACAGCTTAACATGGATGCTTTCTATAAACAATTTTATTTGGTTTATTTTATTTAGAAATGTAGGCTATGAATAAAAGTATTAAAAAAAAATGTTTGTATCCAACCCAGCGATTGCCCAAATGAAAGCGAGGTAGAAGTAAAAACTAACGTTGCAACGCTCCATGAATGGAGAATACAAAATAAGGCTAACCCTTTGCACAATAACTTCTTATTTAGAATCTTTAGAAAGTCTATGTGGAAGTGGAAATCCTTTTGATTCCGATTACTACAGCATCCCACAGTCGTAGACATTATTATTTTAAGAAAGCAGAGAATTAAAATAAAATTGGCATGCTTACCATAGCTAGCCATTGAAAGTAGTATAAAAGTACCTACAAGTATGGCTGTGTCATCTTTTGTTCAGCAATAACATGATGTGAGAGTTAACAGGAAATGAAGGTGTGAAATGTACTGTATATAATTCATAATATTGAGTTAAATTTTATTTGCACCTTAGCAACTTTTCCCATAATCCAATGCTAAATTCCTCATGTTGTTGTTTGGTGATAGTATACATTTAACCTTGAATTATTTCAATTACCAGTAGTATATAGGCCTTGAAGTTTAATTTATAAAAGCTAAATGAGAGCTTTTAATATCAAAATGTTCATCAACTAAAAATTTAATTATTTTTAGTAACCCTTTCTTGCTTTATTTTAAGAAAATATTTTTTTATTTTTAAAAAAAATAAAAATCTTGTCTGGTAAAATTTGTGTGTTTAAAAAAAATAAAATCCTGGTGCAGGTTTTTCACAGATAACTGGATAAACATGACATTGGTTTTTAATTACCCCCACCTTATTTTTCATTATAATAACAATGACATAATTTAGAGAATACATTAATTATATTTACTCTTAAATACCAAATTGAAAAAGATAAAAAAAAAATGACAATTTTAGCTTTGAATAGAAAAAGCATAAGTTAATACACATGATATTCCCACTCCCACCCCACCTACCATCTAAAAAATATGTTAAGAAACACAATACAGGTAAAACCATTTATTCAAATGGTTTTACCTGTATTAATAAATTACACAACCTTCCCCCACAGTCTCTTTCAGTAAGAAGTGACTAAGTCATGAATATTTCATTGATTTCATGTTTGAAAACCTACAGTGACACATTTATTGATTAATTATGTCTAGATTACATATAATATTCTGGTTATGATTGACAGCTCATGTTATTTTATTTTGAATGAGTCATGTGACTGCATTCAGTAAAGAACAATTCAGAATCTCATGACAACATACTGTAGATAGTACAGGGATCTGAAAAAAAATATAATGAATTATGATCAAAGTTTTCTTTTTTTTAAAAAAAAAAAAACTGATTTTCTGTTGAAACTAGTCTTAAGATAGAGGCCTAAAAATATAAAAATTAGGATAAACACCTTCCATTATAGAATCTACTGTATAATTCAGTTTAATTATTTAAATAGTAGCCATCTAGATTATAAACAAATAATCCAATTAAGACTTGAAAAATTAACATATTTGACTTGAAATGTTTTACTTTTTGCTTTCTCTGTGTATCAGCAAAAAAAAAAAAAAAAAACTGATATGAACATCATTGTGTCTTTAAAAAGTTTTCACAATGACTATTGGAGAAAAATAAATTGCTGATCAAAATTTGCCAATGCACAGGTGAAAATAATTAGTTTTAATTGCACGTGCTTCTTATCCTGTCAACTGGTCATGCTTGTATGACGCCATCAACAATAATCAATTACAGTTTTAAAAATAATAAAAGAAATCTCTGATTTTCAGCTCAATTTTAAGAGATTAATATTTAAAAAAAAAAGAAATTAGATTTATGTGTAAGAAATTATTTAATTACTAATTTTTAAATACCAGTGTTTAGAAATGTTATTTAATTATTTTTATGTAAATTTTATAAATTTTATGGAAATAAACAAAAACATTCATTATTTTGCAAAGAAAATGAACTATTTCCAAGTGTTCGTTGAACAAGTTCCTGGTATGTTACTTGAAAAAGGAACAGATCCTAGGAAGACATTCTTTTGGATGCATTCTTATTCGACAATGGTATACCGTATATAATAATTCATACCATAGAGGTAGAAATAAGGAAGAGGGAGAATGCCTCAATAATCCTGAAATAAGTCTAGTGTTTAGTGAGCGGAGCTTGGCAGACATTTTAGTATATCCGGATCTTACGTAATAAAGTTTTTTTTTTAGATCACCATCATAAATTTTAGCTATTCTTGCCAGGACAAGTGGAGATATAATTTTTTTTTTCTAATCTGAACTTCCAAATGAAAAAAAAAACTGGTTTAAATACAAACAATGTGTATTGGGTAATTTTAATTTATCAAAAATGTGCTAACAATTTTAAACTGACACAACCTTAACTCTATAACATATGGATTATTACCTATAAAACTTTAATTTAAAAAAGATGAAAACATATCTGAAAATAGCAAAAGAAAAATCATATGAATTACCCTACTGTAAAAAAAAAAATTAAAGTTTCTTGCTTAGAATTTAAAAAAAAAAAAAATTTGAAAATTGTGTATAAAAAATTAAGATTTGTTCAAATTTTAACAATGTAATGTTATAATTCTGTAAATATACAGTATATGATAGTCTATATGCAAAACTATATAAGCCATAGGCTTATATAGTTTTGCATATAGGCTAAAAATACCAAAACACAAGCAGCCTGTCACGAGTGTATTTGGACATACCAAAATAGCGGCTACAACTGTTGGCGGCTTCAAAGCTAATTGATGTCATGCTCCCTCTTATTCCTACCTCCATGTTTCATACTGTATAGTATTCATACAGTAAATACTGCTAAAATTACCTCAGCAAACATACTGTACATTAAAAGATTTAATGTTGTTTTTTAAATGTATAATTTCATTTATATCTTTAAAAATAAAATTATACCGGGATCTCTAAAATCTTTTTTATAAAGTGCGAGAAATTTTTGTGTTTAGCTAATCGTTCAAAAAACATAGAATTAAATTTAGCTAATATTTAATTTAGTGTTTCAAATTATTAGTTAAGTAATAATTTAGTGAAATCAAAATATTTGTAGATTTTTGTTTTATTTTAAAAATATTTCATAAATTTTGTAATAAGGTTCTCTTTTAAAAGTTCTAATCTTTTTTTCTTCTTTTTAATAACCAAAACAGTTAAGGAGACTGCTTATAACAGGAAGAGGCAGGGGTTTTGTTATTCATGTAAGAAAATGTTGTTGTTGGGAATGTTGAGCTAAAATGGAAAATAATGACAGCTTGATAAGCAAAACTTCATAGGAATCTTGCTTAAAGAATTTCCTATCTTCTCTTAAGAAAGAAGATAAGAAATATTTTTAATTTCTGTCAATGGATTTCAACTCCAGATTAAAATTTTTTTAAGTGTTTGCAGACTTGATTAAGTCGAGAGTTTAAGGAAAGTCATGTGACTGACCAGGGTACTGTGAAATAATAACAGAAAGTGCAGATAGCCTGACAATCAAGATTTATTATGCAAGTTTTATGTAAACATAATATTTGTTTACTTAAAGTATATTATTATAGGTATTTATTCAAACCAAACTTGAAAAATACAATTAATGAGAAAATATATTGGCTTAGCCCCTAAGGATGTAGCCAATATTTACAATAAAATAATAAGACTAGTTGATTCATTAAAACAAATAAAGTGCATAAATATAATATAGAAGAGATCCATTGTATCATCATAGTCTTATAATATTTGATAAGCCATGTCTATTGGAATCCATATGAAGTCAAAAAGATCAGATCACGAAACAAACAGAAAGGCCTCAAAACTTGCAACATCAAAATAGATAATGCACTAACAAGAAACTTAATCCAACGATGAAGTCCAAAATGTTCAAAGGAACTCAGGTAATATTACAGACAGAATTTTGTCATAAACATGAGTGAATAATAAAAATATGAAGGAAAAATAAAAAAAGGAGTAAGCAGAAGGACCATACATGTTATTGAAAAATCCATGATTCACCATACATCAGGTCCTAAACGTAAAAACACAACAATGCTAATTCTTCGCATTCCAGCATTCATTACTAATTCATTTCCCGGAGATGTGAAGCACAATATTCAATAAAATAATATAAGTCCTTCATAAATTCCAAAATAAAATAATATAATGAAATATAATGGATGAATTAATCCTTAAAAATAAATAATCCAATGGTGTACTTCGCATTTTCACATTTCTTACTAATCCACTGCCAGGTAATCAGTAGTAAAGCACAGGATAAATAAAAAAGGATGAAAGTCCTTCTTAATATCCAATTCTATCAAAAACATATATACATACAGTATATACAGCACATATTACAGACATATCAATGCAAGCGGCCAATGGTGCTATATCCGGGTTAAATATAGAAATTAAAATGTACAATAATCAGTCATTCAATAACTTCTCAAAATTCATTATTAATATTCTCGTCAAAATCATTTAATTATTGTTATTAAAACTTTTAATAATTTATAAGAGAAAAAAGGACATTACAAAACATCAAAATAAATTAATAATTATTTGAACATTAAAATTTAGCTTAAGAAATGTTTGCGAAAATAAATTTTAGCTAAATTTTAATTTAGCGAATCTTGAGCTGAACACTAAAACGCCAAATTAACTCGATAGCGAAAATTTCTCGCACTGTACTTTGGATATTTTTGGCTAATGTTTTTTAAAGGACTAATTAAAAAAATTGCTTTATTTGATACAGAAAGTAAAACTTGTGTTATAAAAATCACTTTTTAAATACATTTGATTCAAAAGCTATGATTTTTACAATTGCCGGTCAGTGACTAGTATTAAAACATACTTCCCACCACAAAAGAAAATTTTTTAAATTTAAGGATGCAGAAGCTGGCACTACATTTTGAAAGGAAAATAAGTTATATTTGTAATTACCATAATTGAAATTACTAACTGCAAAGGAATTGTTAACTTACATTTATTATCTAGTTGGGCCCGGTATTTTTCAAATCCTTTTAGTCGTACCCGTTGTCCGAGCATATCCAAAAATTCATCAAATGCCCCGGCAGCATGTTCTGTGGAATAAAATAAATAAATACTAATTAAATATTGGCAATAAAATTTGCTTTTCAATTATAAATAAATTAAATATTAATATTTTTCTAAATAAGGCTAAAATTTTAAATATTGGACAAATGTGTCATTTGTCAAATTTTCAAAATATACTCCAAGATAATCTAAGATTATATAATTTGGATAATTATTTAAAAGTAAAAATAAATTTTACTGTATTTTAAGCTAAATAAATGTTAAATTTCAGTTATAAATTTCTGATAACTTACTTTACTAAAAACAACTAATGAAAAAAAAAAACAATTAAAAAATATATATATCCAGAATAAATTGCTTGACTAAGATTAAGTTTCAAATGTTGATTTTTTTTAACCTTCGAGCAGGTGCACACAAATTTTTAACATGAGCTGTCGCTTGTCGTAATTTTTACGATTCATAGAATCCTATGTATAAAAGTTTCTAAATATGTGTAATAATTAAATTATTTTTTTTATCAGGAATTTTAATATAAAAAGAAAAAAAAATTCCAACAGATTTTTGTTTTAGGAATAGAAGGTAGAGATAAACCCACAAGACCATGATACACATAGACACATTTTATAAAAAAAAATTAATTTGTCGTAAAATTTACGACTGCGCGTCCACTGGAAGGTTAAATTTAATGAATCAATAGTCTATAATCTAAGATATAATTATTTTAATTGCAATACAAGAAAAGAAAAAGTATAATTTACATTCATATGGAATATTCAGTTTTGTTATATTTAAATCTCTGTGCTCTCCTCCCCAGTTCTTGGAACAAGTTAGAAGTTTTTGACAAAGCTATTAAAGTGGTGTAAATAGTGAGAGATTATTGAATTGTTATTGATCTTGGTAAATCTCAATTTTTAACAAAGAAAATTTAAAATCAATATGAAGCATTTTTATATTGTAATGCTGAAAATAAATAACATTTAGATTGGGATTGGAGATAAGTCAGACACCCTTAAAATTTCAACTATTATGCTTTTAAAAAAATATATAAAGCTGCTAAGAGTATTTCTAATTTTTAAATAATACTATTTGAGGACTAATAATGAAAAGAAGATTGATAATATAATCAATGGGCCTACATTCAATAAATTTATATTTAGTGTAGAATGGTCTCTTCCTTGAAAGCACCATATTTCAAGATAGAGAGCTTCTGAAAAAAAAAGTATTGACATGCTAAAAACTTTTATGTAAAACATTACATTCCCCATCCATCTCTAATTGGGTATCAGCTCCTCTTCCACCCTTTCATATTAAAATCTTGTCATAACATTTTTTCCCGCTTAACATTTAATTTTTAGTATTTCCTTATTAAGATAATAAATAATTACAATGAAATATTTAAATCAAACAAATAATCCTAGAAGTCCTTTTTTATACAAACTCTTAACAGTTTTAATTCAACAAAAAATTTCTAAATATTGAAATTACTAATCCTTTTTTAAATATTTGAAATTCATTCAATAGTTCTAGCCTATTACGGTAAATATTTAGTATTGCACACTATAAACGTTTTTTATACTTTCTAATCTAAATTTCCAATAAAAGACATATTGGTTATTGATACCTACAAATTCATCCAAAATAATGAAAATCAGTAGTATTATGCTTCTGTCTGGCCACCATTTTATTTATTTATTTCATCAATGGATGTGGAAAATGCACTGTGATAATAGAAGATAACACCAATCTTTTTCATTATCATTTATCTCATGTGCAGTGCCTGTGCACAAATGAAGGAAAAAGTAACGATTCCTACCAATGACAATATGATATTGCTTTTAATTTAATATCAGTACACTAGGGGTTACACATGTGCAATGGCTAGGCTCTCTAATGGAAATGTGTGATAAATAGAAACAGTAATAACATTCAAATCCTGGCCTACTTATTGGGATTTATATTTCAAAAAGGGAGTATGTGCTTTGCATATACCTTAGAATATTTGTATTTTATTAAACAATCCGTAGAATAAAATTAATATAGTATACTTGTTTTTTTAACTCTTTAAATTCAAAAGAACTACAATGTTTACAATTTTCATTATAAATAACGAAAGTTGATAAAACAGAAAAACCTACCAAACCATAATTAACTATAAGATTACTAGTACTAAACCAGTATTTTAAAAAAATCACAACTCTATAGACATATCTTTTTTGTAATTTGAGAGAAAATAATCTTTATAACCATCATTTGGAAAACTAGTTCAAATGTCGAAAATCAATAAAGACAAATAAACAGCAAATAAATACTTGTCACAATCCAATAAAACTTATTCTAAACAATTAAATCAGGGAGAATGCATTACCCAAATAATTTGGGTTCATAATAAATTTCTATGGGTAATAAGTCATGTTTATGTGTATACTGTACATTGTTCTTCTCTAATTTTGCTTTTGTATTGCAAGAAACAGCAGCTGCTGTACTAGCAACCCTTGATCTAGGCCTCTATCACAATCTTATTCTAAAATTAAGTACTCAATATAACCTTTTCTGGTAATAAATATATGAACTGAACATACTTAGATACAACTTTCTTTTCATTTTGTCATAAACCTGAACACGGAAGGAAAATTAAATTGTGCAGGAAAACAATTTTGCTATATATACTGTAGTATAGGGATGAAGGAATTTTCAGTTAATTCTTGATAATTTAGTCTATTGGCTTATTTCAAGACATTCGGTATTCAGCCGTTAATCGTCAATATTCAGGCAAATTTTAATTTAAACTTTCTGAGTATAAACTGATAAAAATCCAATTGTATTCACAATCCTATGATATAATACAGCAGTGTAACAATCACCTTTCATAGTTATGTGCATACTGTACATCAGTTGATTATCAGAAATCAATAAATACATTTTCATCAAAACGTGTGATGACTATGCACATGAAAAACTCGCAAAATTATTATAATTTTTTCTTATTTAACAATAAGATATGCTACTGTATAATGTAATTCAGATAAGAAAACACAAATATTTTTTTCTTTTGAATATTTTGAAACATTGAGGTTTTTGTTTAAAATCATTGGGGGGAAATAGCAGTTTTTCTGAATATTTTGTTCTTTTGAATATTTTGAAATAGTAAAAGATTTATATTTTAAATCGTTGTGGCAAATAGCAGTTTTCCGTTTTTAAAAAAAGTTCATGTGCAAAGGAGGAGTTGAGGGCGGGGAACATAACTAGGGCCTATTGTTTTTTAATAGGCTATTAAGCTAGTAATATAATAATTAGCATAGTAAACGGGAAGGGGGGGGGGATAATTATTCCTTAAATAAATGTTATAAATGTAAATTCAGAGCCTATTATCCAATAGCTAGTTTACTTTTTTGAATGCATCATATGGGAAGTACGGATAGATTTTCTCTTTAAAACCATATTAAAATAGTGCAAATTATTATACTTTGTCCTGGAATGGAAAATTAATTACCAAAGGTAATTTTTTTATCTTCTATTAATTATTTAGAAAAGAATTACCGTACAATCTTTTCACTAATACAGTACAGCCTAAGTCTTATGAGAATTCAATGGCAGCAGCATCATGATGGTTCATTCTTGGGTTATGCTGAAAGAACGTTGCCTACATTGGGGATTGGATCATTTCAAAAATCTAAACTTATTTTAAACCAAAAATAAAAAAATAATCGTTTTCATTAATAAATCACTGTATGCCTCAATATTAAGCTTTAGAATATTATGAAAATAAATAAAAATAGATCGTCTTATTATAACTATTTGCCATAAAAGTAACTTTGTGAGTTTGATTCAAAAAGTTTTTTTTTAATTTGTCTGACTTTATTTTTTAACGTTGTCACGTGAATTGAAAGCAATGAATGATCGCCTGTAAAGGAGTAAATAAATAAATAAACAGTATTTATTATAGCAACTAAAATAATTTAAATCCATTTAAATTATTTTTTAAAAATCCTAGTCTATTAATAACATTACAAAAATACAGATTGCAGGTTACTTTAAAAATAAATTTTAATTATTTTTATACAGTGCCTTGCCAAACTTATAAAACTATCTTTTGTATATAAATTACCATATATCGAAAATTATATAGTAGTAATGATGGTAATCTGTTCTAAAATTGACTTTTTTTCATCGTTCGTAAATAACAGGAAGTTATTTGAAAAGTGACGTATTATTAATGACAAAAGATAAACGGTAGTTAAGATTAACAGTAATTTATTGGAACGTAAGAACAGTAATTAAAAGTGCTAAAATATAGGTCTGACTAGGAACAGACT
>PXIH01S0000534.1:54218-67222 GCA_003024985.2 Euperipatoides rowelli
GACAATAACAGACCATAGTCCAGCGAGGTTGTCCCTAGTAATACAAATATGACGGACAATAACAGACCATAGTCCAGCGAGGTTGTCCCTAGTAAATATTTAAATAGCCTAAATCCAGTATTGAAATAGTTTTTTAAAATTTTCAAGTATTGTATCCCTAAATAATCAACAAATAAACTAAGTTTATAACAATATAAATTTTTATTCTTTAACGACAACAGATCTAGCAGATCTGCTTCATACAATCTCAGAACATGGAATAAAACATAACTTTAGAGCATGTAACTTAATACTTTCAGAACACGAATATCACGGATAATATTTGGATGACATGTATGCATTGCATGCATTATAAATTACAGTATATATCTATACAACACCCTTTCCCTTAAAGTTTTTTTTTTTGTTAATATATATCATCACCCTTCCCTTAAAGTTTATTTTATTATTTTTGATATTATTTCTTCTTTTTATCTATTACAATTTTAAAGCTATTGATCCAGATACCGATTTATTCGTTGTCGAATGATTGCTTTTTATTTGCTAATTTTCTTTTTGATTTTGCTTTGTTGTTTCTTTTTATTGTTGGCTGAGGGTGATTGGATTTAAAATTTAAATTATCTTTGGGAATAATTAACTCAATTTCTTTTTCTAAAATATTAATTCTTTTAAGCAAGTGTTTTTATTTTGTAAAAGTTCTCTAGTTGGGCTTTTTCTTTTGTTTACTATCTGTGCTAAGTGACTAGGTGTTGGGTGGGTGTCAAAAATATTGTTCATACCGATTCCCAATTGGTGGAACCATGCTTGACCTAGGAGCGGTGTGTCACCCTTTTCAGTTATAATCAATTCTAATTTTGCAGCTTCAAAATTGTTGCATTTGGCCTTTACCTTGCAGTAACCTACGGGTTTTGTGTAGGGTTTTGTAGTTTGACTAAAAGATTAAGTAGAATGTTCGTCGGTCTATTTTTCTTTTTAGGCCAAAATTTGTCAAAAATTTTCTATGGTATAATGCTTATCGATGCTCCGGTATCCAATTCAAATTTGATGTCGACATTGTCAATGTTTACGTCTATTAGAATCGGGGGATAGTCGTATTTGCTGCCGTCGTAGGTCAACACGGTGTGCGTATTTACAAATAGGTTGTTTATCTTGTAATCAGACTCGCAAGAGTCCTGATCAGCATTGTCTGCTTCGCTTAGGCTATCGGCCGCGGCTTTTTGTTTATCGATAGGTCATCAGCCGCGGCTTTATGTTTATCGATTGTTCCGGAAAGGTTCACAGTTTTAGCTTTATGTTTAACATTTGCTGCTTCTCTGCATACTGACCATGTCAGTGTCCCTGTTCTCCGCAGCCAAAGTAGGTAGCAGTTTTGAATCTGCAATACTTTTCATTATGGTTCCTTCCGCCGCATTGTTTACAAACTTTATTTAGTTTATTTAAACTAAGCATTTCCTTGACAGGCAAACGGTTGTCGCTGTTTAACTTGTTAGTAGCCTTGCTTGACATTTCTGCCGCTATCGCAATTTGTAATAAGGCATTGAAATTGATGTCGTTTGGTTCTAACAATCTTTTTTGGATTGATTGATGATTTATGCCATATATAAACTGATCGAATAGGTAGAAGTTTAACTTCTCTTCCAACTCGCAATTTATACTCATTTTCCTCATTGCTGTGGCGAAGTCTGTTACTGATTCGTTTCCTCTTGCCTTCTCTTCCGCAGATTGAATGTTCTATCCTGGAAAGTGGCTTGGGATTGTGATGANGCTCATGCATGGTAAAAATCTCTTGAAGTGCCATGTCTCCAGATTTGGCTGGTCCCACTAAATCATTGAATAGGTTGAAGGTGACATCGCCTATTACTGTCAGCACAGTTGGAACTTTTAAATCTTCGGCTACTTTACTAGTCTGCAGAAACAGCTTAATTTTATCCGCATATCTTGGCCATGTAGTTAGATTCGAATCAAACTTGCCGATTTTACATTCATTATTATAATTTTTCACGAGAGGTTAAACCTGGCAGATTGAAGTATTTTAGTCAATTGCGCATATACAATCAAGATGGCTAGCAGCTTTATTTTTGGTCTTTAGAGTCCTAATCTTACCCTAACCCTGAACCCTAACTCCAACTACGTATTAAACTCACTTTTACCCAACTCGGTGATGATGGGGTGAAACGAAGTTTGATCAAATTTCCGGTTAATTTACCGTAATGACGAATATATATGCGCAGATGTTAAAAACGCGCTAAAATGATTATAAAATCTGCGAGTTTTAACATCTCCTAATTTTTCTGGACTAATATATATATACTGTATATATATATATACTGTATATATTTAGGGTTCAGAATGACTCGTCGCCAGTTATTGTATCCCTAAAGGATCAACAAATAAACTATAAGTTTATAACTTAATATAAATCTTTATTCTTTAACAGCAACAAATCTAGCAGATCTGCTTCATACAGTCTCAGAACATGGAATGAAACTTGTTACTTTCAGAACACGAATATCACGGTTATTATTTGGATATCACGTATGCATTGCATGCATATTATTATAATATATTACAGTATATATACAGTTCTTAATATATAACATCAAGATTATATTTTTATTGGACCAGACAAAAGTAGAATTGTTAATATTTCTATTTTTTAACTTGGAAATTATTCTCTTTTTTTTCAGTGTTTTAATCCATTTAATTGTACGCTTCCAGCAATTTCATTGGGAGATTCATAGGTTTCATTGGACTGTCGCCTTAACCCTAGCATTCCACAGCACACATTTATGATTTCATAGTAAATATAACACAGTATGTTTATGAGAGTGATCATGTATTGGCAAACATCATTGTTCATGTGAAATATTACTGTAAAACAGCAAATCAATTGCAGGGTTTTTTCCTGTAAATACTGTATATATATATTTTATCGCAAAGATAAATGAGAACCACCACATGTCCTTTGTTAGATTGACCATTACAGAAGCCACGGGAGTTCTTAATGTTTTTGACTTAATTTTTTTTCACGAAATGGTGGGAACTAAAGACCTTCTTCCTCTGTCCAGTAAAGCACAATTACTCTCGCGGTTGTTGCAGCAGCCGTTCAGATGTTTTATTTTTTTAAAAAAAAACATTTCCAAATAAAATGGAAGGATCAGTCATTTATTCATAGTGTTTTCTATTTACAAAGTCAAACTAAATCATTTTAACAAGCTTCTTGATTCTTTTTCATTCAGGAAATGGGCAGCCATCTTTTTCTCTTTTACGTCAGTCCCTTGGGAGTTACGGAGACCAAAATTTTCATCTTTAACACCCTCAGTCCGAGTCCCTCCAGAAAGAAAGGATTTTGGGTCGGACCTGAGGTAATTAAATCCTTAGCTGTGTATGTCATGGAAGCTTTGAGTGGCCGTGCCTCGTCGCACACGACCACAACTCCTGACCAAATGAAGTTTCTTGTTCTTTCATATTGATAAATTAAAAATAGTGCATTGTTTAGCACAAATTAAAAGAAGCAGGGAAAGGACCCGCAAATAATTTATTTTAATTCATTCATAGGAGAATATATATTTTTCTAATAGATTGATTTTATTTGGAATCAAAAAAAAAAAAAAATTCCATATTATTGTACCTTTAAAAGAAGCACTAATAATTTATGGTAATTCATAGTAGAATCTATATTTGCTGCCTAGCAACTCGCAAATATATTTGCATGGCTACACAACCTAATTACTGCATGTTATGTTAACAGTAATAATCATGTTTGATTACAATTGATTTTTGTGATGAATTTCTTATACTACTACACTTTGTAGCTTTAGGCAGGGGTTTATTTAAAAAAAAACAGCTATTGTGTACATGTACAATAAAAAAAATTTCTTTTCAGTTTTATTTTACCATCAGGAAATTCATACTGTATCATTTTCTTCATACTCAAAATAGATAATTTCTTAGTTTGTAAAGCAGACATATTTATTTAAGTTTATAACGTGATCATCTGTAATAAAATTTTCTCTTGATTGAATTTGATCTGACTACCTGTATAATTATAGATGATCTTTAATGCCAGATAGTTTGTGTAAATTTGGTATATCTCAATTTATATATACTGTATATACGTATATCCTTTTGTGTCTTGACATCCTGTAAAGCCAGCATGACATCTGGAAACTTTTTTTTTTTAATTATACCATTTTTTTTTTGTATATTTCTCCAGCTTGATGGTTATTAAGAATGACTGGATATCAGCATTCAAAATAATTTTCACTTCATTTATGTATATTGTATTTGTTTGTTTTTTTGTTCCCCCCCCCCCCCCCTCCTCTTTAAAGAATGTTGCTTTTTTTTTCTTTTCTTATTTATATGTTATAATAAAGCTGTGTTAAAAAAAAACTTTATTTTAGCCCTCGAAGATCAAATGTATTTCTCCTGTGGAGAATTTGGTTTATATTTTGTACATAATCTATTGTATATTAATTTTATATTTAAAAATAAAAATGTTTCAAAATTATGTATCCATAAATTAAACAAATTTAGATTGGTTAGTAGGTAATGTATTAAAAAAGGCCTATTATGAAATTCAAACTTGGTGTTTTGATTCTGCCATATTTATATGTAATAATTTAAAACAAAAATGACGAGGAAGCACAATATAATTTTCTCTTGTTCACAAATGAAAAACATTTTATCATCATAGCAATTTATTTTGTTTTAAAAATAGATTTCATTGTAATGTAATGGTACAAAATATAATTTTTATTGTACAATAAATATTGTGGTTGCGTTTATATATTTATAGAAAATACATGGGAATAAAGACTTGTCCACAACTAAGCTTAAGAACGTTCATTATATAACTTTCATGTTCAGGTGTATACTGATCTTGCAGTGTTCTATTGATAACTTTAAAGGCTTAAATTTAGCAGTTGACCAACCAAAACATCTACTATCCAAAAAGAACATCTTGTCATTCTTTGGCAATAAAAAATAATATGCTTTATTTTATTTAAACCTACATTTATACATTTTTTTTAAAACCCACCTTTTTTTTTACTATTATGTACAAACTTAATATACGCTGAAAAAAAAGTCTACTCGTACAAAGTCTAATCCGACGTTAGCTATCCTTGGATTCGAACCAGCGACCAGCTGTGATCGCTGTAGCGTCGAGTTAGAGTTCTTTCCTGACTCAACTTGCCCTACAGGGCTTAGCATTTATATATTATTATTACATTTTACTTGCACTTTACATCTTCATTTCAGGTCCATTACTAGCAGTTGCTAGGGGTGTCCAACTGTCACTATGGGGCCATAAATTGCGACAGCAAAATTTTTATGGCTACAAGATAGATTTTGTAGCCAGCGACATTAGTTATTTTAAGCATCAATAAAAGCGACAAGGTTAAATGAAATAGCGACAGCAATAAAAAGATTTGCATCTTTTCTATCTTTACTTTTTTTTTAAAAAAACACATGCAGCATATTTTCTAAAAAAAATGTCTCATTTCTTACATTAATTACATTCCTACAAATAAATTAAACTTTGTCGTGATTTGATCTTTTGATTCTTTTCTTTTCTATCTTTACTTTTTTTTTAAACACAGTATATTTTCTAAATAAAATATCATTCCATTAATTAGACTTTTAAAAAGAAATGAAACAAACTCCGTGTTTTGATTTCTCCTCTTTCTTGTGAAATAAACTTTTGTTTTCTACTGTGATTCTAACTTTTGTCAATGTTTCCAAACTTATTTAAATTACATCATAAGTACAGTATGTCTAGGCAAGTTAAAGAATTGTCAGAGGATGAGCAGAAGCATTATCTGAAAGTTACTCATTAAAACGAATTTTATTTTTTCTTTAATACTTAAATAAGTCAATTTTATTGTCGGACATTATTGAAATTAAAAATTGTTTAAAAATCTTTTTTTTTTTTCCCCTTTTTTATTGTATTAAGTTCTACGTTTTAATATTTTAAATTAGTAAATTATACGTTGTCAATTAAAATCTACTGCAGATTTGCTGTTAGTAATTTTCTGAAATTTGGTTTTTGAAAATTAAACTGTTATAAATGAATAAAGGACTGTTAGCATCCCACTAAATGCTGATATGGCTATAGCCATGGACTAAAAGAAACATGAAATCATTTCCTTTCTATATACAAAAAACTGAGAGAAAAAAATTATGGGGAATAGTAATAATTTACTGTAATATAGGTAAATATTATTCAATATTAAGTATTGCCTTTAAAATATTAAAAAAAATTATCTAACGTTTATTTTCGAATTTATCCTAACGTTGATGAACAAATTTATGCACTTATCATAATGAATAAAAAAAATACATTAAATTTCAAATGAATTTAGATGATTTTTAAAAAAAATATTGCATTGGCACCAGAGACTTCTGAACTTGGAAAAAATATTAAAATAGTCCCTGGCACCAGGATTTTTGATGCCAAACAAGTTCTAAATTTTGGCACCAAGGCAAAATTGCTTGGATACCACTGCCGTTGACCAGCAAATTCACTAGTGTTTCTCAATCTCAGACCTAACGTTATGCAGCTTATTTTATACTAACCACACAGTCTAACTCGACCAACACGCATATAATAGCAAATTAAGGGATCTCTAACCTTAACTGCACACAAACCCTAAATCCAACTTAAGTATTTAAGCATAAATAAATAACTAGCAGCCAATCAGAGGTCAGCGTGCAGATAGAATTCAAGCCAACCTCTGATTGACTAGTTTTGGGCCGCATGGCTGATAGGTCTGAGATCCAGACACTACAGCAAATTCTGGAAGTACTTTTTAACACTAAACCAACCAATGACATGACTGCTCATCACATGACATGATAATTTTGACACAACTTCATTCAAATATTTAAAATGCAGTAAATGTCACTTATTGGGCCCCGTTTCTAAATTAAGTTTGCTAAGGATCTTCACATTAGTGGTACTCCAGATCCGGCATCACATCAAAATAAATAATTTAGATAATTTGTCATACAAATCGACAAATAATTCCATAATCAGCCAAATCACAATTCATGATCATTACATTAAAAAACACAACAATAGCCTAAACTCTATTTTTTAATTGCTGCTGAACAAAAATTTTTGATTAACTTGTTCTAAAGGTACTTAATGATTTTGATTTCCTTAAGTTATTTGCACTATTCTGTCGTATTATAATTACGATTCAAAATGTTTGATGTTACCATATCAGTATTAACAGGAGCCTGGCTATGAACACCCATAGAATTTGACAAAAATGTAATAATTTTTTTTTTCTCCAATGGTATCCAACCCAAAACACTCATTGCCTCTGTAGCACTGGATCTTCCAAACACAATCGCTCTGTCAGATGTGTTTACTACTGTTTGTAATATTTTACTCAGTGTTTTCTCACATGATCACACAGTTTCACAAAAGTTCAATTGTGAAGCTATTAATGCATTATACAGTGTATACAGCTCTGCTACACCAAGTCAGTATTTCAATTTACAAATAATATTGGTAAGGCCCATTGTTTTTTTGCCAACAAGTTGATATGATCCTCCCAAGATAAAAAAAAAAACTAACCAAGGTTACCCCCAGTATTTTGAATGATGAAGAGACCTTGATAACATTCTTTAAAAGCAAATTTAAACTCACCAAAATTATTTTTTATATCCATTTCTTGTGCTCAAAATAATACACTTAGTTTTCGCCAATTATCCAACAAATTAAAGTCAAATTCCAAATTATGTTGTACTTGAATCTTTACCCAGAGTAAACAACACAATGTCATCCGCATATAAATACAATTGACATATTGTTTGAACTTTTGGAAAATCATCACAAACAGTAGAAATAAGACTGGTCTTAATATGGAACCCCCATTATTGAAATCCGATACATCATTTTTAAATTTGACTGCTGAAATCTATCCCCTAGCTAGCTACAAAACCATGCCAATTGCAATATCTCTCTGCTCTGACCAATTTTTGACTATCAATAAGGCATCAAGAGAATTGATTAATTTAGCCACTTTTCTTAAAATTCAACGTCCCCCCCCCCTTAGCAGTGATGTTTACATTTAACCATTTTGTTAATACCATTCTTGTAAAATAAGACTGTACTGTAATTATGATTGAGTTCTGTATAACTTACTAGTAAATAAAAAACACATGGTCAGATTTTCAACAAAATAATCTCGATAGAAACGAGTACATTTCTCAGTGTGTCACGAAATTTATTACTTTTTTTTTTGTTTAGAAAATTTGCAATAAATGACATTTAGCACCTTTTAAATAAATATAAATTTAGCAATGATTTGACATACTCTCGTAAAATGCTGCCAAAAAAAACAATAAAAGACTAGCTTTAAAAAAACACCAGTAAAATAGATAGTTGGATAAAGTAAAATTACTTTTTATTTCATAAGACTCGGTCTTTATCACTCGTCCTTTGTCAAAACAATGCTGCCCTTTAAAATTTGCCCACAAGCAGGATCTTGTGACTAGCGCCGGCCCCGCAAATGGTATATTTTGCTACTTATAGTAGTTGAAAACCTTTCTTCTAACAAATGGACAAAATTCTTGCAAAGCATGAGCTTTTCTTTCTAAAATTGGATGTTAAGAGAATTTACATTTGCATAAAAAACTGAAGCTTTGAAGGGAAAAAAAAAAGAATCTTAGCTCCAATTAAATATTCTGAATGGGCATTTCAAATTGTTGCATAAACAAACAAGGGTAAATCAATTCAAGATGGCTGACCATGTGAAAGCATAGAGTGAGGAAATATCTAATTGGCAGACCATTACCTAAAAGTGCTCATCCAGGTCGCTTGTTAATTAAACGATGCATGAATAAAGCAATACAACAATTTTATTTACTAGTACATCAAGAAAGCCAAAGTGGCTAATGGAATCCAAAAGTTCAAAAATATTGAGTATTGACATATACAGATGTGATGCCTCAAAGATCACCATTCTATACATTTTCTAGGATAATTCAAAGCAAATTATAGTTCACATCATTCTTTTCCATGCAAAGAAAAATCCCTAGGCATTACATTTGGCATTAAGATACAACTGACAAGAATATTTACATTCGGCTATGCAAAACTTAAAAAACAATCCAACTATTTACTAGTTTATTAAATACTATATTTAAAATCTAAGGATTATATCTTGCTCTTTAATACCTACTATGAAAACAATCAATCGTTAAACAACCATGCGAGATGCTTCCATCAATGGATTCTTGTCCAGTTAACAAATATACTGCCAAACTAGGTAATCTAAATTTATATTTGTATAAACTTATACCATTATAAGTTACTAGTTAAAAACACCACCCAGAGCAACAAATAAGTTTTAAAAATGTAACTTGGGCTGTTACTGGAGTAATTGAAGCTCAGGTATTTACTATACAGTTGGGTAGCAAACTTTGGCATTCCTTTTACTATAAATTTCCAAAAGTTCAACCCCAGGGAAGGTCGTAGGTAGTGCAATAAAGAATTATTAATCATCATTGCACTAGGATAAGTGGTTGAGCAAGAGTATCAAAACTTACCAGTAGGCTATACTGTACATACATTTCTACTCTTTTATTATATAGAGTAGAATAGTAAATACAAAACAAATTTTAAAATATAAATTATATTTTATTTTTTTTTACAATGAAGTTCCCAAGCACTAAAGACTATGGTACTATAAAAGTAGAATTAAAATATACCAGAAATGTAAAAAGAATTGTAAACCAGAGGAAAGGATAAAGTTAAAATGGATTTCAATGATAAATATGAATAATTTTACATTAAAAAAAAAAGATTTCATAGCTAAAAAAAATTAATTCCATTGAATAAAAAAATAGCTTGATCATTTTTCAAAAGAAAAATATTTAAAAATATACAATATATACAATATTTTATGCTTCCTAGTTTTAAACATGAGTAAATAGATAGTCGTACTTTCAATATTTTCTTATAAAAACCATTAAAAAAAATAGACCACTAAAATAAAAAAATATATACAATGTAAAGAACTTACAAACTTTGAGAATTTGTCATGTTTTCTTTGATAGCATTACGTGAACAATGTTTTTAGAGGGAGTCACTTACTGCAGCTAAGCAATGACGGTATGGTTAATTCCTTTCTCTGGAGAAAACTATTTATCGATCTACCATTTTATTTTCTTCATAATTGAAGTTTTTGTCAAAATTAATGCAGAAAGGTCAGCTCTACACTTGCGATTAGATTGTCAAAAGTTCACAACCTGCTGTGTTATCAGGTTGTCTCACCCTTAGCAATTCAATCGCAGAATGCTTCGATCGAATCGCACATCTAATTAATTTTGCGATTCGAGCCCAGTTGCTGGTTATTTAATTTCTTGTTGGAGTATACAGTATTTACATTAGTGTTTCAATCACATGATTTGGCAATTCGAAATAAAACGATTAAAATGAATTTAAATATATTTTCCCTATTAATAAATTCCATAACATTTTATTTATTTACTTTTTATTCTAGTTAAAATATGCCCAGAAAAAATAGTTTATTATTTAAAACCAATAATCTTAACCCTGCGGTAGTCGCGGTCGTAAAGTTACACGGGTAGTCGCGGTGTATCTGTGAGATAACATGTGTTTATTTCAAGATAAAATAGANTTTTTTTTTTTTTTTTACGGGCTTAAAAGATTAGCGCGGAAAGTATTTTTAGTAACTTTAAGTGGTGTTTTCTCTTACCTAAAAAGGGCATAAACAAAAAAAATGGTTGATTCCCGTGTAACGGGCTTATTTGCTAATAATAATTAAAAAACACATTTAGATGAGAAATTGGCTAAAAGAGAAGAAAAGATGTTTATAAATTAAACTGAATAAAAATTAATTGAATACTCTGTATGTTTTTAATATACTACTTTGTTGTAATTGTATATTTATTAATTGCTTATTTAAACGATTTGTACTTGTTAAAAACTGCATTTGTGTATCGCTTTTTTGTTTTTGTATGGTAACCGCAGGCAAATGTAATTGATCGTCAAAAGTTGGAATTAACATACGGATGTAGGTGTTTTGCCACCCTAGGTGGAAAAAAAATCCCAACCTCCCCACAACACCTGGCCAATAACGATGTGACGGAAACATACAAAAATTAGAAAGAAAAAACTTTAGATACCAATTATAACTGTATGATGCTTGACAACAGGAAAAGCTGGAACAAATTTAGCATTGTTTATAAAATAGATGAAACACAGTTCCTGTAGTGACTAGGGCTGTTTAATCCCCTTTTGGCATTTAATTCTAGTTTTGAGCCTAGCAAGACTTTATTCTTAAATAATTGGGCTTGAGCTTGATACTTGGCTTTGCTTTATTCCTTAAATTGAAATTAATTTTATAGGGAATAAAATATAATTAATAGAAATAATAAAGGATATGTTTTTATTTTTTCAAATAAGCTAAATCTATATGTGAAAAATAATTTATTATTTCACTATTATAAACATTAATGTTCAGGTAAACAAGATTTTTNATTAGTAATGTGAGTTTTCCATGAAACTTTGAAGAGAGGGATTCAAAAATATAAAAATAAATATGTAACCAGGAATGTATATATTTTCGAATATTTTCAGTTTTTGTGGTGGCAAAATTAATTGAATAGTTTATTTTTATTATTTTTTTTAATAAGGAATCCTAATCTGTTAACAAAAAAATGTATGACTATTTAAAAAATAAATTTTATTAGCCATACAAACAGGCAAATTGGTCTAGTTGTAGGCACTTTGCATTCAATGGATGTATCCATTGCCGTTTAACATGTTCTGCAAGTCCTTTCCTAAACACGGCACTCAAAATGAATGCCATTAAAAAGGCTTTCATTTTGAAGAGTCTCAAATTTTTTGTGCAAAATCATCATCTATTTACTTGTCAAAATTTAGTATTATTGTTTGGCTCAAACTGCACGTAATTATGAATCGTGGCAAAAACTTTGCTCAATTTCAAGATCACCACCTGACGCAACCTGATCACGACTCGATCGCCATTCAAATCGCAAATGTAGAACCAGTCTAAAGATTGCAATATCAAAAATTGAACAGATATCCCAATTTTGACATAGTAAAGCATTGAAGTCCTTTTAGGCAACTTTTAACAATATTTCTTTCACAAAGGGATTAAATGTGAGGACAATCATAATTTCCGCAACTGAAAGACATCTTTTAATGTCTTTCTTTCTTTCACAAGTGGGCGACCCTGTGATCAGAAGCTGATCAAGAAAATATGTCGATGCTTCCATACTTCTCGAATAAAAGATTGAGATATTGCGATTCTCATTTTATCATTGTTGAATAAATTTTCAGCGTATGATATCATAAATAAAGAATGGAGATTAGTAATCTTTGAGCAACATTAAACATCAATAGATTAACTTGGGTGAGTTCCGAAGCAAAAATAAATGAATAAATTGCGCAAAGCTGATTAAATAATAATCTTAAACCAAAAAAACAATGTCAACAATTTTTCTAATTGGCATTTCACCTGAGCAAGCACAATTAGCTGCCTTACTGTTTTTATATATATAACGTCACTAAAAGAATGATTGTAAGTCAGCAAGCAAATTTTTTTAAGTTCCTAAAATTTCAGATTTAGATCTGAATAAGTGCGCCCATTTCAAAAATTTTAATTGAAAGGAATTCAGAGCTTACCTTGAATAGTGAGCCGAGCTCAATTTATGGCAAAAAAAAAATATAGTTTTCAACAAAAGAATGAGTAAGTATACCACCCCTTTCTTTCCAAAAATTGAATAAGTCGAATCTAGGGTTGCCAACATTGTTGCAATGCTGACCCGAAGAAAAATAGTTTTTGTGTGGAGAAAAAGTAGGTGTGGAAAAAATCATATATATATATTTATAGGTATTGTTCTTAGAATGACAAATTAATATTTTTAAATTAATAGTTTTTATATTCCTGTCGAGTTAATCACTCGTCATTGAATGAAACAAAATAATATTTTTTCTT
>PXIH01S0000535.1:47084-58465 GCA_003024985.2 Euperipatoides rowelli
CCAAACTGCTATTAAAAAAAAAATTCCAGTCTAAACCCCGATATCATATTTTATGTGCCTTAATAATAAACAAATGCTTAACACTGTTGCCAATTTCATATTTAAATTTTGAAACTTGTAACAAAAACGACTCAGATTCGAGTCGTCAGCACATTGTGACAATTCATGCTGACTCGAATCCGAGTCATCCGCAGTGAAAGTGTTCTTAAGTAATTTTAGTTTTGCTTATATTTATATTAATTGGCATTTTCTAAGTGGCTACTATCGATTCAGTGATTATGTTTGCAATTCCATGAAAATGGATTTTAAATATCACTACCAGTAATCCTCCCTTCCAGCATGTGACAGCCTTGAGATCACATTGTCGTGATTTTTCTTGTTTGGGCGAAGTATACGAAGATCTACACAGTATCTGATGCTTCCCTGTGCTCTATGTCTAACTAGTAATATAGCTGTGCTTCATAATATGATGTTGGTTGGGAGAAATACATATCAAGTTTTGGCAGGGTTCCCCCTTGTGGGGTAAGCCAGAAACTGAATGATACTGTATATATCAATTTAATTTTACATATGGTACTGTACTGTACATATATATATACACACACACACACACACACGTCTGTTTCATTCTATTACACTTATTAGGAAGCATAGAAGAGATATCAAAGCTCAAGTGATAATAAAAAGGTAATTGTTTGACTTGCTCTTTCCAATTTACACAGGTTACAGTACAAACATTTAAAAAGTATTGAGCTGGATAAATTTCTAAAAAGTTAAAGATTGAAGTTAAATTAAGTTGCCAGTCAATTGTTGAACCCACTCCCCCTTACCACAAATGTTTCCGTGTATTTTAGATAAATATCAATTTTCTCATTTAAAAATATAAATAAATGTTGGATTATTATGCAGGCAGTAACAATAACCATTGAGAATTACTGATTTTTGCCCCTATGAGTGACTTTGGAACATTTTAGCTGCCATAATTATTTTTTAGCCTGGAGGCTAATTTTCAGAGACCAATCAGGGATATACTGCCATATTAATTTTTTTTAAAAATTATTTACCACTAGGCTACTATCTATAAAATTGAATTTTTATAGTAAAATCATATCCCTAATATTTTCATTGTTTATATTAGGACCAACACAGCTCCAATGCTAATTGAAATGTTTATATGAGTACTGTACCTTAACTAATCTGTTGATTGTAATACTATAACTAACAATCAATGTGTAGCAATATGTTAATCATGGCATTCAGGAAATAGTTCTGAAAGGAAATAGAGATGATTATCAAACAACTTGTAGAAATAAATTTAATTTATGCTTGTTTTTTGCTTTAGTGTGACATGTATCAGTACCGGTATATATTTTAAATCAATAAAATATTTATTCATAGATATATCTTTAGATTTCAAAATTTTATGTGTTAGTACAAAGATGGAAATGTTAGATAGGATAGAAGGATATCCATGACCCCCCCCCCCCCCTTTCCTAAAATTTTAAAATGTATGAAGGAAAGCAAATTTTAACTTTAGAATTAAATATATATTTTTAAATAATTTTTACAACTCAAACTCCACTGGTCTACTTAATGACCAAAACACCAATCCAGCTATGTTGCTCCCCCCTCCCAATCTGAAATTTATTATTGCACTCCTCTTTGCTGTCATCCTCCACTGTCCCACAAAGAAATTCAGCAGGACTTAGTATAGGCTACTATCTAGCCTATATTATAATAAAAGAATAGAAATATATTGGTGAGATTTGATACTCTTCAGCCACTCATCCTAGTGCAATGATGTTTGATTTACTTTAAATCCCTGCTAAAGCTGATCTGATGTCATTTTGGACTCCCTACAACCCTCTCTGCTTTGGGGGTAACTTATTTGTAGCCACTGTTGGCTTTTTTTATTTATCATCTTAAATACATTTGAAATTCTGTCTGATGGACAGCGGAGCCACCTGTTCAATTGCATTTATTATTTTTATTTTTGCTTTATATTGGCAACATTTTTAATAATTTTAAAATATTTATAATTGAACTAATAAAACTAATAGGCTCTATAGCCTAATTAAAGAAGTCGATTTAGGGTCGATTTTTTTTTTTTCATTTTATTTACATTTATGTTTTATTTATAAATAAAATAAAATAAAACTATAAATAAAATTAAATAAAAGAATATGACCTTGAATCTACAGTAGGCTACTGTTTAGTTATATTAGTTTTATTCAGTTCAATAGCACTAATAGGTTATGGACCTTGGTTTTGAAACCAAAGTCCATAAGGACCTAATTAGTGCTATTGTTAAGGCATAAACTCCACAACAAAATGGATGCATAAAATCAGTGAAAATAATACCGTAGTTACTGTATTTATTGACTTACTAAGCAATGTTTGACAAATCAAATCTATATTTTTATGTCCAGTTGGACATTTACTGTAGATAAATAGTTTTTAAAATAGATGCCCAGAAAATATAAAAAAATTGCAGTTTTTAAAATATGGTTTGTTTTATTAATTTGTCTAATGGGTACTGTCAGACTAATAAACAAACTCATTAACTTAGATCAGTATTTTCCAATTAAATTTAGCCACGGAACCCTTTCAAACTCGTTAAAAATTTGCGGAACCCCAACCTTAAGCTTCAGTCCTAATATGCCCCAGAATATCTTCTCTGTGATGTTTTAGCTTCTGCAGTCAAGCACACATTGCTGTACTTCCAATCCATCAATGTTTAAATACCGGTAATTTTTTATTCCTTTTATATTCAAATGTTACTGTGATGCAATTTTTTTGTGGAACCCAAATTTTCACCTCCTGGTACACGGAACCCTATTTGGGAAATAGGCCTACTGACTTGGACAATACTTATAGGACGTTACTTGGTGCTGCTAAAAAAAAAAAAAACAGAGGGTCCTATTAAAAAAAATAAAGTTGACTTTCAAATTACCTTGAAAATGTCCACCAATCAGAAATAACTAATGTCTTCTTTCCCCCTTTCAAAACCCTGCAACTTTTGTATTTATATATTGATTTTGTATAGCTGCTTACTTTTTGAGATATTCAAGCAGAAACTTTTTAAATAGACACTCTTCCATGTAGACTATTATAGACAGACACACTATATTATACTAAGTTATATTACATTATTTTAGTTTTAACATATTTTAGCTAAGCTAGTATTTCATGCAAGTAATCAGCTGAGAATTGTTTCTACAGAATTAAATCAAATTATGATGATTTTATGTCTTGGGTTTTTAATTTTTCTCTCTATCAACATAAAATATTTTTAACACAAATTGTTTCTACTCAGAGGCGATATGAAGTTCACACTCCTGTAATTTATTTTTAACTCATATTGGAAATCAATACCTTTATTGAAACTTGAGAAAACTCTTAATTAAAAGAATTCAAATATTCAATTCAATCCCCCTCCCTCCCCAATATGTTTTAAATTGTAGAAAGTATCATTTCAATTCATTTGTTTTTAAACTTTTATTCAGTACAGAAATTATAACCCTTTGCAGTGCACAATTCAGTATTAGATAGACTAATAATCCATTTACAATTATAAATTACTTTTTTAAAATAATTTATGAATAAAATAAATTAACTTAATACTGTGCATTATAGTTTATATATTAAATAATTTGTAGTTTAGTTAACTCTAAAATCGTAGTCCTCATGATGTGGTGTAGTCTATAATTAAAAAAATAAATATTTTTGTCACTTGAGGGTTCTTTTTACCCCCTTTTAAAATTCATCATAGATGATATTTTTTTTTTGAAGAATGTGGTTTACCCTTAGCATTAACATTGTTGCTGTTTTGCAATGCTATCCAATTAGGAAAATGCTAATAGTTGATAATATTGACTAACTAGCTAGATCCGTGTTGTGGAAGTTTAGTATGATTGGTAGCCTAATGATTGGTTGCTATATTTTATTTAAATAGTTTGTTGGAGATTTGTGATATGTTGGCCATTCATGACATCACAAGCTAGTTTAATGGTGATTTCTTATGTCTCAGTCATGATGTTATTCAACCCCTTGTGCAATTACAGTAAATGGGGAAGGGGGTGGATTCTGTGACAAATTCTATTCATACAGTAGTGTTATTGATAAATCTTATTTGGATGTCTGGATGTGTAGCCTATAGCTACTTTATATAATCCTAAGCTCTTGCACCAATCATTACACTCTAGGACCCAGTGCAAGATATTGGCTATTAAACCTGGACACACCACTGCTGCACATGCACAGACACTTTTTCTTCTCACTTGAGTTTACTGCAGGAATTTTTCATTTGGGATGTTCTAAAAAGCCCGGGCATTGCTGGGTACTTAAGTCAGTCAGTGGTAACGGTGAAAAGAAAGTTTTAAAGTTTGAATTACAGTTCTCTGGACTAGTAAAGTTTACTATTTATTGAGATCATCAGTGTTTTCGTGCTTCACATGCATTGATGTGTTGAAGTGTTAACAACTTTGTGGCACTGTCTATTTCATGCATATATCTTAAATACTCATTTAAAGAATCCTGAAAGTGATGGACAACTATGAACGAAAAATCAAAAGGTTCTCTGCTATTTGTTCGTCAATTTCCAAATGCACATTACACATTTAAAGAGGAATACATCCATCATGATGTGGATAACTCTTTAAAATATTTACTCCTAGTGTTTATAAAAATTAATTATCTGAATGTTGTCATTAAAAAAAATTTTAGGCCAATTATTATTTACGAGAAAAATAAAGAGAGAACAAATCTTTTCCCACAAAGCCTGCTTCCCACAAGTGATTTGAGTGCACTTGGACTAGAGCCTAGTAGCCGAGGGGGATTAGTAGAGTTTTAAAAATTACACATGTACAATCAAAATAGATAACAATGTTATTTTTTGTTTGTTTATAGTCCTAACCTTACTGTAACCTGAACTGAACCCTAACTCCAACTATGTATTAACCCTCCTTTTCCCAGCCCTATGATAATCTAGAGATGAAATAATCCAAATCTTCTCTTCCAGGGCCTGCTTTCCACAAGTAAAGGCTAATTTATACTGCTACGCAATGCTCATCCGTTGCCTAAATACGATAGCTTTGCGTAGAATCATGCACACTGGGGCAGTCAGGCCTCTGCTATTAAAAGATGGATAGCCATCCGTCATCGTCCGTAAAAGTTGAAAAAAGTCACTTTTGTGCAGACTTTCTGTTTGCTCTCCATCTTGTTAGTCATTGAACCAATCATATCTTAGGTTTTCTAAGTAGAGTAGTTGTTTTTGTCCCAATTGATTTTAATTTGGAAACATCGTATTTCAATTATTGTTTTGATATTATTTTTCAATTGATTTAATTAGTTTTAAAGTTATTATAAGCATATTATTTTTTAAAAAAAGCGTACCGGTAGTTGAAAATGTTATTTTTTAAAAATACCGGTAGTATACTTTATTCAAAATAAAAGGGGGGGGGGGGAAGGAATACATGCCCATTTTAACAACAATGTTGTTATACACTGTGTATTTTAATTTGACTACATTTTTATGATGAGAATTTCAAATAAAATAATGTTAGCTTTCCATTTAAAATAAAGGTTTGTAAATAAAGTTAAGCCAAAATATTTTGCTTAGGCTAATACTAGAAGTTTATTTGCATAAAGCAATGTCATTATTTACGGACCAACCCTACAGAAAGTATGAACACATTAATACAAATCTCTCTGTTTACGATACGGATAAAAAAACATATTCCATAAAGATATAAATGAACCTTAATTAAGTGCATTTGGTGAGTTATTTTCTCCCAAAAAAAAGTAAGTAGAAAACAAATTTTTACCACCATAGTCTTCTCTCCACCTGTAAGGAATTGCCATTCTATCCTACTTAATATCTTAAATGGACAATTGTCTAATGACTGTACTGTTGCCATAACAACAGATAGAAAACTTCATTTTTATGTAAAGAGTATAAATATAACCTAATAGTCTATTTTGTGATCTACAATCCTAATAGAAAACTTTGGCACAAACATTAGAAATATTGACCTTACAGATAATACAGAGGTACAGTAGCCTATATGCAAGGATCTGTAAAGGTTAATGATGATTTGTGATATCAGTTTTTTTAAAATAGCTTTTGAAAAAACTCTTAGTGCATCGACAGATTTTTACATAAAACTATTTTAAATTTTGTCCAATATTACTCCAGTTGCAATGCAGCAAGAACAATAAATTTATTTTGCACATGAGCAGCAGGGTTGTTTGTAACCTCAAGACTTTTTAATCACTTTAGACTTGGTGTGTTTCCCAACCAATAGTGAGCTGTGTACAATGTACAGTACGAAATTTTGTAAATGTGCCCATGAAAAAACTAAATAATATGAATACCGACCCATATGTCTTTTCCACGACCTACTTGTGCATTTGGCGAGGGTCAAAACTTTGTTGCACCAGGCCTTAAGCTAAATTTTGTTGGAAGCCTGTTTTGCTTGAAGGCCCCGAGCAATAACTTTGCTGGCCCTCTAAGCTAATATGCACCCTTCTCCGAAAAAAAAAAAAAATACAGTATATAGGCTAAGTAATTTATTAATTTCATCAAAAAATAATTCATTACCGATCACGGTAACATAAAGAATAAACAAACAAAAAATTTTTCTCTTGAATCGTAGTTCTCAAATAGCCTAGTTGTTTTATAATTTTTGGAGAAACTTTGAAGTGTTTGTTACTGGAAGGGTTAAATAAATTAAAAATTAAAATAAAGTCTGTGACATAGCCACTGTAAATACTGTTGAATAAAAAAGAAAATGGATTTTTTTTTTTTTATTAATTTGGGGCTACCTAAAAACTCTGGGCCCGTAAGCATTGCTTCCACGAAAGTCCTCCACTGGCTCACATAAAAAAATAGAGAACTTGTGTGTGTGTAGTAAAGCACGGGCTAAAGTCTCTCTGTCATCAATTAAAGCCAGGATAAAGTGACTGTGTACTTGCAAGTTTCAAGTTCTAGCAAGCACTGCCATTGCTTAAAGGCATGACCCTGTCAAACAAAAACTGTTTATCCTAGATTCATACACTATGGAAAGAGGATTATTCTGTTACAAACACGTGTTTATCATATAGAATCACACCACAATAATATAAATGACATCATTAAGACATGCGCTAAGATTGTTGACGCACAATTAGAAAAATAATTTTTTTTCATTGCACATTATGGATAAAGATGGAAACTGAAGTAGGTCCATCAAATTGGTCTGCTAAAATCAGCAAGTCTAGTCGGTGTAGTCGCTACTCTTCATTTCTTGAGTCCAGTCCAAGTCTGACCGAAGTCAAAGTCGATAAACTCTTGTTTACACCAGGGATTCCCAACAGGGTCCATATAGACCCCCTGGGGGCCAATGGATTTTTGAAAGGGGTCAATAGAATTAAAGGGGTTAATTGGGGGTCAATGGAAAAATCCGATATTTACTCTGCAAAGACATATTTAGGGGGTGTCCAGGGGCTCTGGACATCCCCAAAAAATTTAAACTTTAAAAATCTCACAGCCAAAAAAAAAAAGCTTAACAAATCTGTCAAAAGGTAACAAAACATTGTTACAACCAAAAAAAAAAAAAGAAAGAAAAAAAGCTTCAAAAATATACAACCTGTCCCGCTTTACATGTCTTAAATTTTTTCTAAAATTTTTAGAAATCTTGCGGGGAGGAGGGGGGGAGGAATTCTGAGTGGGTCAATTTAAATTGGGCAACGCAAGAAAAAGGTTGGCAACCCCTGGTCTACACTCTGCTTTGAGGCAAGCTCAGATGAATAGCCTACTATATGAATGTGCAGTGTGTGTGTGTGTGTGTGCAGTTACAATCTTGAAATTGTCTTGAACACAGATTTTCCTAAAAAAAAAAAAAAATGATTGTGTAAATTAATTAAGCATAAACAAACTATTAATTTATTTTTAAAATGTCAACATATTTTAAATATCCTTCTTCCTTTTCTTTCAGATATTTGTTTGCAGACGGGCAAGACATGTCAGAATGGCAGTGAACTATTAATAAACCAGTGTGGTAAGTAGCCTGTCTTGTGTATATTCCTATTCTGTATTGAAGTTAAATATTATTTTAATTTTTATATTGGTTGATTGGTGGGTATAAACCGATATATTCAACAAGATGGCTTCATAAATGGGAAAAATGTATCTTGAACAGAATTGATCACTTAAACTATAATAACATGCCAGGTCAATTATTAAAAAACACGTCCGGTCAATTAATATTTCAGTCTATGCATTGATGTATTTAGTCAACATACATAGTCTATACCATGCCAACAGAATAAACCGGGACAGGTGACAGATATCATCTGTCCCGGTTTTCGCGGGATTATCCCACTTTGAGAAAATAAAATCCCTTGTCCTCAGGAAAATTACCAATAAATATATTAGTAATTTATAGTATTATGGATTTTATTGACTCAAAACATATTAATGATACATTTAAATTATTTAAAGCCTTAGCCCAATGAAGGATGTAGGCTTTAATTACAAATATAAATAGATTTTTAGCTATTTACATTAGAAATAAAAACATGTTGGATAATAGACCAAAACAAAAGAAAAAAAAATGCTAATAATTAATCTAACAAACTGTAAAAAAAAGAAATTGGAGACTAAATATCTTTGTTCTGATGTATGATCTATGATGCTTTTTGGACTGTCTTGTATTAATGCCTGTGACATCATAGTACTAAGCTACATTTCTTCCATTTTCATATACTGTAGATTTCTGTCTCAAAGTTTTAGCCTATTTTGTTGATAAAAATTTATTTTAAATGATTTGTTGGTTTTGTATTTATCTTTGTTCACTTGCAAAAAATTACATAAAACTAACAGCAATGTAAAAAAAACTCAGTGTTTAAAACATTTTAAGATGAAAATCAAAAATTTCTAGTTGAAGACCCCTGTCAAGCTTAAAGATTCTCAGCCTGGCATGATTTTTTTTCAGGGACAACAACAAAATTTATGAATATGGCATGCATATAATAGACATTTTTCAAAATTAAGAAAATGCCCAAGTCAAAACATTTCTTAACATTTTAAGAATTAAATATTTTTGAATAAGTGGATGCAAAAACCTTGGAATGTACTTTAAAGCATGGTTGGCATCATTTTCAAAAACTAGTTTATTTTTCTTAAAAATAGCTATTTTTTTTAAATGCCTTTTATTTCTTTTTTATAAGCCAATATTTGAGAGAGACGATATAAAATAATTTACGATAGTATGTTGCAAATATTGTAAAACTATGTAAAATTTATTTCCAAATTGTTAAATACTGTATATGTGAAATTAACCAATTTGACAGATAATGATGTAACTGGTGCAAATGCAGGCATATATGTAAAATGCTGGGCACAGCGCTCAGCCCGTTTTGGGCTTGCCCATGAAGTATAATGTCACCAGCACACGCAACATTTATAAATTCTTATAGATAAGTTTTGAATTTTGCCAGCTCTCATTTGTCCTTTAATTAAGACTTTATTCCTTCAATTGAAGGTGAGAGGAAATATTTTTCTTCAGATAATGACTGCAAAGATAAAAGTGAAATCTGTTTTTGATTCATGTCCATTTGCAAAAGCACAAAGAGAATAATACAGTGAGCCAAATAGAAGTAATGCTGTAATAATGTAATGTCATCAATCCTTTCTAAGAAAGACATTAAGCATTGAGTTTTACTGGCCAATGTCCATGTCATTTGTATTATCATTTACTTCTTTAAATGAATTTTTAAAACTTGAATCTTGGATGTTAAGAGGTTAAAGCCATAATGGTGAATGTGGGCTAGGAATGCTTGAGTATTTGTGTAAACTCTAGATTCCAGTATACATAGCCTACAGTTGAATGATGTGTCCATATTATTCTTTGTTAATTGGTTAAAATTAAATATTCTATTATGTCTACATTTTGTAGTGTATTGTAAATTTGGCACTAAATTTTTTCTTTTTCTTTTTTTTTTTTAGATAATTCAACAATAAACAGTAAGTTATTTTACTATCATAGTATACTTTAATATCAAATGATGTTTTAATTTATTTATTTATTAGTCAGATAAATGTCTCATGCTCGATTTTTACTCACTAAAGAAATGATAAAATTTTTAATTTGGTAAGATAGATTTTGCTCAATTTTAAAATCAATATTATTACTGTAATTGCAATTTTTCTTTAACATATTCTATAAAAAGTATTGTCTTCAATAAGATATAACTTTAAAACTATTATTAAAAATTCAGGCATAGAAAGAAGAAAAGCAATCAAGGTTTATCGACTCAAATCCTTTTTATTTAAATGAAATCTGAAAGGGGCGGGGCTTCTAATAAGTTTTATAAAATAGTGTTGAAGCTAAAAAATATATAATGATTTGTTTAAATGATAGGAACTTTAGTTGACCTATCACCCCCACAGATTTGTACCCCAACCTCAAATCTGCTGTATTTCAAATCCTACGTTTAAGCATTTTCCCTTCCCTAATCCTCTATTCCCTCCTGCTGCCCCTCCCTATGACAAACATAAACATATCCTCTATGTATTTATTTTCTCCCCTACAACATTGGCATTGTCCCTTAGTTACCTCCTAATCTATATATTAAAAAACTGTAGATGACTGCACAATTTCAGTTTTAGTGTTTTCTAAAATACCGTTACAGCAGTTCATAAATCTCAAAATATAATCATATTGTAAATACACTATTATTTCATGTACTGGTAATTAAAAAAAATGACAGCCAAAAATTTAAAAATATTGATAACGCCATTTTTGAGTTATATGCATTCAAAAACAATTATGAACACGACACTTGTCTTTTATTATAGGTAATTCCATTAATTTAAGCAGACCATAAATATCTTTTATTTAATTTTATAAGTAAAAATCTTAAATTTTTGGTGGTCTTTAAACATAACAAAATATACTGGTATTCAAACATATTTGAAGCATTGATGTGTAGAATTTATTTTTAAAAACTGCAATACAGATATTGTCAAGTCAAGTTGGCTGTTCCAGTTATTAAAAAAGAGTTACCACTGTCAGTCATGATTGTGTTTCTGCATTGTTTTCTTAGAGAAAAATTATAAAAATGCTAAAATTAAAATTGAAGAATCGTGGGATTCAATTACTAAAAATTTATCCATACATAAAAATATGTAGGGGAGAGGTGGCATGAAAGGGACGTTTTGGACGTTTTATTTTTTATTTATTTTTCTGGTGGTTTTTGATTTTTTTCTAAAATATGCATAATGTAATATGACATTTTGGGACTACATTCCAATAATTTGCTTTATGGTTTAATATTTTAAAGTATCCATATTTTATGTTTTTGAAAACCTCTAAAAGTGTCCCTTTCAAGACATACCG
>PXIH01S0000539.1:46906-56906 GCA_003024985.2 Euperipatoides rowelli
TTTCAGTACCTGGTATCAGTGAGTTGTGAAACATGGCAAACCGAGGCTTGAACTAAGAAACATCAGAGAAATATTTCAGATTTTATTAGAAAAGTGTACCATGCTACTTTGGAGCGAAGCTGGGAGAAAAGGACAAAACATGGGCCCCACACAAAGTTTGTTTTGTTTGTGTAGAAGATTTAAGAAAGTGGTCTAAAAGTAAAAAGAAAGCATTCAGATTTGGAATCCCAATGATATGGAGGGAGCCCAAAAATCACAGTGATGACTGATATTTTTGCACTATTGATGTTAGAGGCTATAATTCTAAAAATAAGTAAGTTATTTTGTACCCAAATCTTCCATCAGCTCTACGACCTGTTCCTCATAGTCCAGAGACTCCTGTCCCTCTTCCACCAAAGACATTAGACAATTCATCTATTTATTTTGATTTAGATAGTGTTGATCAAGAATTTCAGTATGATATAGGAAGTCAAGCCCCTCAACTGTTTATTCAGAATGAGCTCAATGATTTAGTGAGAGATTTAGGATTACCTAAGGATTCTGCTGACCTATTAGGCTCCAGTTTGAAAGCAAAAAAATTGTCAGGTGGAACGTCTTTTTATTGGTATAGAAGCAGAGAACAGGAGTTTACTCCTTACTTTTCACAAGAGGGTGACTTAGTGTACTGTAGTGACATAATTGGTTTGATGCAGAAATTTGGCATTGAGTACAAAGTTGATGAATGGGAACTTTTTGTTGATTCATCAAAAAGAAGTCTAAAAGCTGTTCTATTGAACAATGGGAAAAATTATGCTTCTGTACCTGTTGGTCATTCGGTACAACTCAAACAAAGTTATGAAAATCTGGAATTTATCCTCAAAAAGATCAAATACATAGATCATGACTGGATGCTTTGTGGAGACCTGAAAGTATTGTACATGCTTCTTGGTCAGCAGGATGGATATATACTAAGTTCCCCTGTTTCCTATGTGAGTGGGACAGCCGAGCAAGAAGTTAACACTGGGAGCAAAAACATTGGTCAGTAAGATCTCTGGAACCAGGAAACAAAAACATTTTGCGTGAATGTCTTGTCAACCCAAAGAAAATACTGCTACCACCTCTTCACATAAAGCTGGGTCTTATGAAACAGTTTGTAAAGGTGTTGTCAAAGACTGGAAATTGATTTCAGTACCTCTGCAAGATGTTCTCTCGCCTATCAGAAGCCAAACTAAAAGAGGGTATTTTAATTAACCAGACATAAGAAAACTGATGTCAGATCAAAACTTTATTACTACGATGAATGAAGTTGAAAAAGAGGCTTGGGTTGCCTTTAAAAGTGTGATTAATAAGTTTCTAGGNATGTCAGATCAAAACTTTATTACTACGATGAATGAAGTTGAAAAAGAGGCTTGGGTTGCCTTTAAAAGTGTGATTAATAAGTTTCTAGGAAACAACAAGGATNNTGNATATGNAGTNATTGTTGAAAATATGCTGAAAAAATTTAAAGCCTTGGGATGCTCAATGAGCATAAAAATTCACTTATTGAATGCACACTTGGATTTTTCCCCCATAAAATCTTGGCGCTGTCAGTGAAGAACAGGGAGAACGTTTCCATCAAGACATAAAGGAGATGGAATGAAGGTACCAGGGTAGATGGAACTTAAATATGATGGGGGATTACTGTTGGATGCTACATTGTGAAGATCCAAAAGAATCACACATGAGGAAAAGCAAAAAGCGCAGCTTCACAAGCAAAAGAAAAAGGCATTATATGGTCTTTGATTAAGTTGACAGGAAAATAATCTTATTTTAATACTATTTGAAATTAAATAAATCCAGTAATTACCATTAAATGTTTTATTTTATTACTTTTCACTATTATGTTCAATAAGTTTAATCACTGAGCTAAAACGTGCCAAATGCAAGTTGTGAAAAAACTGTGGGTGGAGAAAAACTAAGGTCATTTTTGGTTTCAGCACCCCAAAAAAACATAAATACAGTATATATTAAAAAAAAGCTTTTATGAGGTTAAAAAACGCAGGCCTGTGTTATTTGGCTAAACTACTTTTGAAATCATCTTAAACATGAGGCTATATTCAATAGAAACTGAGAAATAACAATCAACATTTGAATATATTGTATTTATTTATATATATTTTTTTAAATAAATTTTATATTCATAATGCTAAAAAATATTACTACATTAATTAAGCACGACTTCCATGTTTTTAGCAAACAAATATAGTGATTGGCCATGCCCGACCATGAGTGCCAGAAAGAAGTCTAACATACTCTCATAATGATGCAATGTACTGTAATTTTCCTGTTACACGGGCATCAAAAATTTGTTATTTGGCACTACTATGTAGCTACTTATTATACATTTACTCAAGTGGGTTTCTTTTTTGAGAAAACACCTTATAAAGTTCCTAAAAATAGTTCCTAGATGGCGCTGTTACTGGCTTCGGAACACGGCTACGAATAAGCCCGTTACACGGGCATCAAACATTTTTAAGCTCGTTACACAGGCATCACTCACTCTCACATAAGAATTATGATTCTTAATCCATAGTTCCCAGGCCAATAAGCCGGTAACATTAAAGTTTCTAAAAATAGTTATAGATGGCGCTGTTAAGGCTTCGGACACGGCTTTGAATAAGCCCCTTTACATGGAATCAAACATTTTTAAGCCCGTTACACGGGCATCACACACTCTCTCTCACATAAGGATTACGATTCTTAATCCATAGTTACCGGGCCGATAAGCCCGTAACATTAAAGTTTATAAAAATAGTTCATAGATGGCGCTGTTACTGGCTTCGGAACACTCTTTCCAATTAATATATAGGATAATACAGACTCATGATGTTCAGATTGAGTTACTGATATTCATTCAAGGTTTCTTATTATTAAAAAAAAAAAAAAAACGGGACAATATGGCAATAAGGGACTGTCTCAATATGCCTTGTTTGGATATCGAGACAGAGGAGTCAATTTTTAAGGGACGTTTTCATTAAAAACAGGACAGATTCGAACCTTAAATATGACAGTGGTCTATAATCGGTTGAATATCTATTTTGTATAGTATTGAGAAAAGTTGTGGATATAGCTGATCAAATGATCTATGTAACATGAAATATTTTCTCTGCATTTGAATTTTCATTGTGTGATTGAAGATTAGTTCATTATCAATCACAATTCCTAAGTTTTATGAGATGATTTTCTCTGACACTTACACCCATCAATTTTAAAATTGGTCAATAAATTACACCGTGGTTCAACATGCGTGTTTTATCAGAATTGAGACAATTTTCTTTACACCATTTAGATATTTTTTTGTATGTCATTTTGAAGTATGTCTATATCAGTCTGTGATTTAATTTCTCTAAAAACCTTAATCTTGTCTGCAAGGGGGTTATAGGAACAGATTTATTTTTTGAGATCAGAAGTATATACACTATATGTATCAAAGCATCTGGACAAGGTGTGATCAATTCTAACATAAAACCTCCATATGATAAAAATGATTGAATCCATTTCACAAGCTGATTATCAATTTTCATATTTAAAAGTTTTTCTATGAGTAAGGATGTAAGTTATAACATTATTAAATGCTCCACTTATGTCATAAAAACACTATGATAACAGGGTTGCTTCTCTCTAAGCATTTGTGTCCATAAATAGATTTAGTAATCAAAAAGATCACTCACATAGCCTTTTCCTTTACGAAACCCAACTGATATAATGAAATAATGTTATACTCTATATAATAATTTAGTCTCAATATAATTTTCTCTGCTATTTTGCGAAAAGTACAAATGATTGATATCGATCATAATTTTTTAATTCACCTGAAAGAGAATCAATGTGGGATTTGGTCAATGCTGCCGTCCTGGTATTTTCAAAAAAAAATTCTAATGTTCATAGTCAATAAGAGCAATATTATATTATAAATCTTTAATGGTGCAAAAAGAAGCAAATTTATTATACACTCATTACATATTATAATAATAATAATAACAAATTAATAGTATTAGTAATTCAAACTGATCTAAACTGTTGTAAAAAGTTACAAAGACAAACATGTGCAATTTATTTCTAAAACAAAAAAATCTAAGTATGCTCTGCAAATCCATATTTCATTATCGATAATTCACTCTGGAAGCGTTGGCCATTTTATAACAAAGCGGAACACAAAACTGCAATATCCCTCCACTCCCACCCCCCAAAAAAACTAGAAATACTGTATATTTATTTTTTGTAGTCGTCCTCTACCTGTAGTATATACTGGAGATATTTCTTTTTTTACTTTTACGCTTTCTCGTAAAGCAAAGGCTTAAATTTGAATAAACAAATATTGTTTTAATGAATTGTTTTAAAAATAAATAGTTCAAGATTTTATTTATTCTTATAGAGTTTACCGAAAAAGTATGTGATACATCAAGTAATTGGAAAACACAATTTTGACAATATGCAAAGTTGCACTCAATCTTGAATTCAGTTTTCTTCTTGTTTATGAACTGTACATAAATTTGATCAGTTGTCCCTCTAGGGACAACTTTATTTGTGAAATTTACTGTAATTTGCCTTTTAAGTAGATATAAGCTAAACACAAAATTCATCAACAAATTATTAATATCCATTTTAGATGAGAAAAGGATGACTTTTTTTTAACATTTTAATGATAGTTCTCATCCTCCCCTCCTCCTCCACCTTCCTAGACTATTAAAAAATATTGACTTTCATAAACACAAACTTATTTACATCACCCACTTATCATGTAAGCTCGCTCAAAAGTCAATATTTAAAATTCTTTAGTCAGATTCCAATAACACAACTGATTCATTTAGAAATTAATAAACACTTGATACCTAGATGACAGAAAGTCAAAAGAGGCTTAACAAAACTCTATTTCTTCTATATAAAATTATAAAATAAAGTTTACATAAAAAAGAAATTGGTAAAGAATGAAGTTCATTTTAAAATGGACGTGACCTGAACTATTTCTTTTTTTTAAAAAAAATGAACATGAACTTGAGAAGTTATTTTTTTTTTGGATATGAATTTAGAATTGAAACTTTCTCTTTTTTAAAATTAACTTTTCTCATCACTGTGAGGAGAGTTGTACACTGCTCTTTCACAATTTGAACCATCCTTAACTCAAGGCTTTTAACTCCACTATCATCCCATCCAATAGATTGTAATGCTCTTACACCTGCACATTTTTTTAATGTGCAGGTGTAATAGCATTACAATCTGTTGGATTTGTCACTACGAGATCCTGATGTGTAATAGACCTGTAAATTGTTTAAGTAGATATCAACTTCATTTTTAGAACAAATGGAAAACAACATGGAGGAAGTGGATAACCAACAAAAAAGTGCTAGAAGTCGACAAGACAGTACTACCTAATGAGGACAATAACCCACCAACATAATGGCAGTTTGGAAAGATAACATTTATGTAAAGGCCAGGATGGTATTCAAAGAGTAGCTACTGTTACGTGTGGGAACAATGTTTTAAGCACGTTGTAGCAAAACTTTGTGAGCTACTTACAGTATATGTAATTAATTATAATTTTGGATTGTATTTTGATTTGAATTGTTAAGAGTTATTTACATTACATTAATGTTTAAATTCTCTAGTGTTTTGTTGAAATTTAAATGTTTCAAGACAAGAAGCATATTTCCCTCTTAATTTGGTAAATGTTCTGTTTGTTTTTACATTTTTAACAACTATTTTCTAATATACTGTATTTTGGGGTGCTCGAGATTTTTTGTGAGCTTTCACTTTTATTAGCATCTGAAAATGATCCCATGTTATAAGAAAAAATAAAGTATATATCACAATCAACACTCATTTTCTTCATTTTTGTTATACTGAGCTTTAAATGGGTGATTAAGAACACAATCTAAATAGCTTACATTTGTCAATATCAAATTCTTTGAATATTTTTTTTTTCAGATATATAACAGGGAATTTTATTATAGCCTATTTAACAATTTAGAAAGGCTATAATAATCATAATTTAATCAATATAAGAAGAAGGCTCTAAGGTTTAGATTGATCTAGAATTTACAAAAATAATGATGATATTGAGTCGGCTGCCAATAACATGGTCAGATATATAAATTCTATAGAGTATTTTCCTATAAAAAAATTAACAAGGGATCACCACCATGGATAATTGAAAAATAATGAATATGTAGGATCTGAGAAATGAAGCCTTCAATGAGAATAACAAATAAATGCTTGACAAACTAAATGTGAAAATCAAAAATCTTAGTATAAAAAAATTATTGATGATTATGTTGATTCATCTCAAATTCATGGTTTCATAAAACAATTAATAAACTATGATAAGTAACATTCAGACATTATTTTCTCCAATAAATCACTGCCATACTGTGACAGTTATTTGTCATTCGGGGCAAACAAAAACCCACCATTAGTAAAGAATATACATTATAAAAAAAGCCTCTCATCTGACATCCTTTTGAATGAAAGAAGTGTTATCAAAGACTCAGGAAAACAGATCCCAAACAAGCGATTGCTCTGTATTTAATATATTTTATATGGAGAGAGTATGCAACAGAGCTCAAAGATCCTGTACCTCTCTGTTTAACCTGTTATTGTTTACTGGAGAGTGTACATTGGTGTAGAAAACTTCAAACTTAGTCCCTATTACAAAAACATCACTCAATCCCCAACAGATTAAACCAATAACTATATCATCTCCTATAGTGAAAATATGTGAAAAACACATACTGTATAATATTCTTTCTAATTCCAAAAATGGATGTTTTTCAATTTGGAGGAATCCCCAATAGATCTACCTTACAATATTTAGCAATATATTTGGATTGAGTGACCAGGTAATTGAAAGACCGCTCTACATCAATGTGTACCATAATCACTGACTTTGCCAAAGCATTTGACAACTTGGATCATGGCATATTTCTTAAGAAATTAAGAGTAAATTACAGTTAGAATTTGTGAATTAGATAGCATCCTTCCTGTCGAATAGAGTTCAATGAGTTAAATGCCAACCAATCTTTCAATTAACTTAAATTCATATGCAACAATGGAGTGTTACAAGATTGTTATGGGAGGTTTCATTTTTGCCACATTTGTAAATGAGATAGTGATTGTGCCTATCACTTAAATACATAAACAATCTAACCATATCATGCCCAATTGATAGGTCACACTATGTTCTATTGCAAATTTTTTGTATGGTCAATTTTGTGATATTAAAATGCNTTTGAATCCAGCCAAATGTTGCACAATAACACGTTTTTTTTTTTAAAAAAATAGACTTTAACCCTTGATGATGAAAAATTTAAAGAGGTGGACAGTATCAACAACCTGGGAGTATGGATTCAGTTTGATCATAAAGGTAAAATGTAACAGATTTTTTAAAAAAAATTTATTATTGATTTTCAAAGGTAATTACTACTAAAAAAAAAATTCCACTGGGAAAAAAATTATTTAAAATGCTTAAAAAAAAGTTATTTAAAGATAAAATTAAGACTATTGCTATCCTCAGTCTGAGATTACAAATTGAAACTTTCACATTTTTTGAGGGGTCCGAGATTAATTTGATGACAAAACTGTTTCTACAGCTGTTTTCTATGTAATAATTTAAAATGTAAATAGAGGTATGTTCAACTTGTATTAAAGGTCATTTTGACTTTTAAAAAAACAAATTGGACCATAATAGCACAAAGGATGAATTTGATTGATTTTTACAAGTAATTAAACAATTAGTCCATATGATTTCCAGCCTTAAGCTGACAAAGATAGTAAATATTCTATAGTTAAGAATAGCAAGCTCTATTCATCCCAAAACAATGACATCAGAAAATATCTCCCCTGGTGTGTACAGTGGACAATGTTGTTTTAAGCGGGAGGAGCTAAAGACAATTATTTTAAAAATTGAATTGTAAATAACTTTTTTTTTCTGGTGGATATTTTTTTTTTTAGTAAAAATCTTTGAAAATCAATAAAAAAAAAATAGAAAAAATCTGTTACATTTGACCTTTAAAGAGAACTCTCAAGTAGATGTTATGATGTATCCTATACAAATTAAAAAGATTGAGCTAATAAAAAAAATACAATAGATATACTACTTGCATTAGATCTATGTTGGAATACTGTGCCCCTGTTTGGAGCCCAAGTTTAAATAAAGAACAAATTTTAGCAATAGAAACTATACAAGGAAGAACCGTGAGAATTATCTTGGCTGCCGGTATTTTGATTATGGAAATGCTCTTTTACAGTTCAATATTATCCAGTATCAGAAAGAAGAGAAATTCTCTCGGTTAAGTTTGCCACTAAATTATTCCATAGTTTACCTCAATTCTTGACAGGGTATGTCTTCTGGTACTAGAAATGCCAACAAATACATAATTCCTCTCAAAAATTAAAAATAAACTTGAATTCTCCGATAATAAGTGGCATAGAACTATTAAATAAGAATTGTCATTGGTAGCACCGTGATGGCTGCTCATAATCTTTTATCGTTTTGTAAATAGTTTGTATTTTAATTTTTTTTTAAGTTTTATATTATTTTTCATTGTGCTGATTAAGTATGGTCTAGTTGCTTGGTTGGGAAAGTTGGAGGCATTGAGTATCATCAAATATGACTTTATCAATTAGATTGAATTCGTCATATTACCTTGCATCAAATGGTTGTCCAGGGCCCTCAAATTTACCAACTTATGAATTGTGCAATATCTTATTTTTAGTTATTCAACTTCTAGTCTTCTCATAAATATGAGAAAGACTATGGAATCTTTTGTGTTATTAAACATTGTGGTTCTCCTTTGAACCAAGTTTACTCCATTGCTTCTGTCATTTGATTTACTCAATTGTTGAATAGAAGCCACAACTGATTAATGCTACGTTAACTTCGTTAGAGCCGTCACCTAGAAGATTTACCAATATCTTTGGATAAAATTGGTTAACTTTGTTGAGATTGTTACTACGATAATTGATAAAGATGCTAATTGATTTAGTGGATGAAGTCTGGTTTGACTGTCTTGCTTGCGTCAAATGGATAATATTGGGATTTTAACGGAAAAACAACCTGGAATCTACTTGAACTCTTAATGAGAATCTAAATTTTTTTTTAATTATTATGTTCTGAAAGATAGAACATATGACTTTATTTCCTAACAATTTTTTTTTAAAATAATATATTGAATCAATCTATAAAGAATTGTAAATAAAATCCATATCCTTTGTATTTAATAAATGCAGTAATAATACTGTTGTAATAAACAAATTAGAAAATCAATAAACATTCTAATTTAACAACGTACAGTTTATATAAAATCAAACTTTATAAAATATATTTAATCATTATTTATGCCAAGGATGGCAAATAGGTGGCATGCGTACCAAAGATGGCACACGATATTTTCGGCGGCACACCAGAAATTTAAATTATCATTGAAATTTTATCCAATAAAATAAATATATTCCAATGTAAAATGACATAAAACAAGAATCATTTTCATTTATTAAACATCGGCACTATAATTCCAATCATGGCAAGTAGTCTACCATTTACTGTATTTATATTCACTAAATATTAAAGCATATACAGTATGTGATAATGGAAGCAATAATAGAAAGAAAAAAAAACGACATCAACTTTTGTTTAATTTTGCCACATTGGCCAAAAAGACACCAACTTTTATTTAACTTCAGCACATTGGTCAAAATGACATCAACATTTGTTTAAGTTTGGTACGTTGACAAATCCTATTTGCCATCCCTGATCTATGCAATAGATCCTACATTCAGGTTCTGGGCTAAGGATTTACTATGATTTATGTAAATTGTAATTTTGAATATCAATAAACCAGTAATAATAATATTATTTTAAAATGTTAAACATCTCTTAGCAACTATTTTATATACAGTAGCTCATTTGTTTGAATGATAATAAGATCCCCTCCCTCCCTCATTTTTTTAAGATTGTTTTAAGTGCCGGATAAAAGCTTTACATGTA
>PXIH01S0000540.1:19814-31554 GCA_003024985.2 Euperipatoides rowelli
GGTGGTAACAACTTGACCCCTACATTTTGTGGTGTGGGCCCGCATATGGATATTTCCTAATTGGCCCTCCTATTAGTTGAGTTTGAGACAACAATAGATTGTTGTGCCAGGTATCTTAACTTTCAAGAAACCACTAACCAGTCTGTGGTAATATAACATCATAAATGCAAAAATTATTTGCTTTAATTAAAAATTGTATTTTGAGATTTCTGAAAAACTATTTGCTGTAATTTAAATTATGTTAAATAAAATAAAAATTGCTGAATTCATTTTTTATTGCATTGATTTATTAGAGATTAGATTTGATTTTAAAAATGAGATATAAATTAGAGAATTAAATTTATACCCTCATTACCTGTAGACAGAGATTCTCATTTGCACTACTATCTTCTGTTGATCTGGCTCGACATAGACTTACAATACAACTACAATGCTAATCAAGGAGAACTACTAGAGTGGAGACTCTGGGCTAAATGATAAAGGCATAATGACTAGTTACAAATTTAGTACAGTAAAATTTAAAAATTTTTGTTGCTTTAATTAGTTAAAGCGTGTCTGCAAGAATTTTAAGCTTGTCGGCACGACATGCATTCTTACTGAAACATTGTATTAGTTTATCCTATTTTAAACTGATTTTTTAAAAAAAAACAATTCAGTACTAGCTCAAATAACTGGCACAACTCAATCTCTACTCAAGCTATATAACAGCATTTACTGCAATACAGCATATAAAATTTGATTTGAATTTTTGAGCAATAAATTTCAAGTTAGAGTTTAAAAATTTGTTGATTTGCACATCCTTACTTTTAAAGATGATGTTTTCTTTAGATAAACTGCAATTATGAATACAAATCTTAGTTTTATTATGATTGAGACCTCTTATTATAATTAGATTCAAACTTATTTGGATTAAGGTCTAAATAAAATAGTTTATAAAATTATCACCCTGTTATATACTGTATATAATCATTGCTTAAAAATTCATTAAAGTAATCTGATCCTAAAAAGTATAAATCAACTTTGAAAAGGTTTAATTAAAAAAAACAATGAAACAAATACATTGATTTAGCATATGAAAGATTACCTCTCTTTCCCTATCTTTTTCTTTTTAAAATTTGAATCAGTTAATATAAAAAAAAGAGATAGTTAAATTTAGTTCATGGTATTTTGTAATATTTTTGCTTTAGGATGGTAGTGACTCACAGAAACGTGGACGTAAAGGTCGACCGAAAAAAGCTGAAAAGAAAGATGATGATGATGAAGAGAAAGAAAGTGCAGAAGAAGTCAGCACAGAAGAAACTAAAGATGAAACAGAAGAAGTTAAGGAGGAAAATAAAGAGACACAAGAAGCGGAAGTACATGAAGTAGAAGATGAACAGCAACAGGATGGAACTGAAGAAGAAAGTGCAGAACAAACACCAGAGAAAACTATTTAATAAAGCCAGCAAGATACTTTTAGTTAGTAAAATGCCTGTGCTAGCCTTTTTTTTTTCAAAGTCATTGTAGTTTCTGATTCTTTATATATATAATATATATATTATTTTATTTTTGTTGTTTAAAACCCCATTTCATAAAAAAGAATAAAATTGTACATGTCATTTTTTTAAAAAAAAAATCATTCTTTTTAGTAAAAAAAAAAAGTCATATTCATGTATTTTAAAGTGTTTTAATAATGATGGAGAAATTTTGCGGCTCATGGGCATTTTTTGTCAATAAGTTTTAAAAAAATACTGCCACGATCACAAATTGCTGGTTGTGTACATAAAAAAAAAAATTTCCAACCCTTGTTATTGTGCACTCGAATATATTTTCAAATTTAACCTGTGTAGTTTTTAGATGAATTGGTGTATGAGGAAGAACTTAAACAGTTAAAGCAATGAAATCACATCATGTGCAAATGTTTGTTCATGTTATGACTAAAATGTCAATTAAAATTGGGTTCTTAAAATAAAGACTTAAAAATTGGTTTTTTAACAAGTAGGCCTACATATAATGGATCCAGGGGAGCAATAAAGGATTTTGATTCTTCCCAACTAAAGTTTTGTTTTCAAAAATAACTTTTAAAATAATTTAAAACATATGTATAATATATACTGTAGTTCATGTCATGGTTTTCATAAATAGCTTAGAAAACCTTAAAAGAAAAGAAGAAAAAAAAAAAAAAGATATGTTTTAAGATGTACAGTTAGAAATGATAATTTATATAAGCAAGACAAATTTTATTTTTTATTATTATTTTTAATTCAAGAAAGGCTCAGGTGTTTAACCCAAGCAACATTTCACAACTACCTGTGATAACCATAAATGCAAACACATACTGTATTTCTTAGTTGAATGCTTATTGGTTTCTGTTCTTTTGATCTTTTCATTTTATATACGGTTTATATATGTGTATAAATATATATTTATCCTCAATGTGAATGAATTTCTTTTTTATTTGGATTAATTGTAATTACACTTTTTTTAAAAAAGTATATTTGATATGAGTGATGTATTTTATTTTTTAAGAGAATGATTACTGTATGGAGTTCCCTCTCCCTTAAAGTGAAAAAAAGATCCTAGTCTATGGCACATTTTAAAACATTCGGACTGAATCTTTGTTTTTCTCAGGTGAAATGTGCTTGAATTAATTTGTCCAATAAGGAAAGAAGGTTTGAGGAAATTTTGCTCTTCATGTAAATTTATTTTTAATCTATTCAGACAGTAGTTAGAATTCTTTTCACTATTCTTATTGATTAATATATGTAAATTTCCTTTTCCTCCACTAATTCACTCTCCTGGATCCAGTAATTACAGGTAAAAACAACTGGGACAAATTCTTTCAGGGAAAGGGGGCATCAGTAATGTATATTTTTTCAATAAACCAACATGTTTTTTTATTCATAAAAATTTGTCACCATTCTTCTAAAATGAAAAAAAAAATATATACATAGTTTATATTTCAAAATTTCTACCAGAGCATTCCTTTATAGTTATGTATATTTGGATTAGTTTGCAAGACTGAAGTAGAATAAGAAAACATACAGTATATGATAATTTCAATTCAAACTTTTGACTACTAAAATTGCAATGCCAGAAATAGGTGGGTGGGATGACTTGTTTGTTTTTTTCCCCGATTTCTTTCCAATTTTTATGGAAAAATTAACAATTGATTACTGTAAATTATATTTTTTAATTGTTTTTTGTTTTTCTATCTTTGTTAAATGTTTGGATTATTTCTGTACTGGTGGGTTTTTAAAATTTGAATTTTTTTTGTTAATGTTATGAATAAACATGTTTATTTGTAATGACCATTAGTTAATATGCAGCCATTTTTAATCTTAACATCTTGCAAACTTCCAAAACTACTCTTTTATTTGTAATCTACCTTTTAATGTTGGCAAAGGGTAGTTCTTTTTATTTCACAGAGCTTTTCTTGGCATCCCCATTAACCATGTATATGTTTCCCCCCACTAGACTTCTACATCTTGTCTGTGTATAGATTTAGATTAATGTATAAATTTTAAGTGACCATGATAATTTTTATAATCATTTATTAACCCCCATTTCATGACTCCAGTTAAAAACTCATACAGATGTGAGATGCCACTGAATGTATGTTTGTGAATTCTTCATGAATGAATAAAATGTGGTTTTTCTTAGAACAAAAATTCCCTTAGTCTTCTTCCAATATCACCCTCAAATGTCAAACATGAAATAAAATAGTTTTGTTATAAAACAGGAGCGAATTGTCTTTAGTCATAAATTTATTATTTTTATGTTAACATAAAAATATTCCCCTCCGATTTTAATTGAAACAAAATACCTATAATTATTATTAATAAATTTGAAGTACCTGTAATAAAACGAGGCTTTTAACTTAATATCACATATATTTGCCTCGTTTAATTACGATAATATTGAAGACAGGTTAAGTTTTGTAAACATTGGATCTATTAATAGTTTACTGCAATTTATTTTTGTTATAACCTATCAATTAATGTCAAAAAAAATTTAGTGTTATCTAAAGAATGATATGAGTAGTAATATTACTCCTGAAACTTTATTGAACATTTTTAGGATAATGGTACAGTATCTAAAGAGATTATTTTATTTTTTATTTGACATTTCTTTTATGTCATCAAATATTAAAATATCAAGCTGGAAAAACATGAATTTGAAAATTTTATAAGTACACATTTTATTTTGGTAAGCTTTTTATAAAATGTTACTACTTTGTATTTTTTATTTATTTTTATAAAACAGTTTATGTAAGAATTGCTCTATTGTATATTTCTGTTTTGCTTTATAGTAAATGTATTTGAATATTGTTTTCACGTTTGAATAGGAAAGGGGGGGGGGCACTATCAAACCTAATTATTGTTAAATAGAATATCTTTAAGTAAGATAAATTTTTCTTCACAACTTTGTGTGGTTTGATTGTAATTAAGTAATGAAAATGATGGGAAGGGCCATATAAACATAATTTTATAACTTCAGTTTTTCTCCCCTGTGGGACAGTTACTGCAAACAGGAACTAGGAAAAAGTAGTAAATAAATCGTCATTGTTTATGTAAAACTATTTCCAATGTAGTCTCTTTTATTATATACAGTAAATTCATTCACTAGATGTCATCATTTTCTGAAACAATATTGAGATGTATTTTAAAATATTTCATATATGTGTTTTTCTTGTATCATAAAAACACATTGAATTAAGAAATAGCAAAAAATACTGGAGGTCTTTTTGATTTAATGTGTTGACGGCTCAAATTTAAGTTGTGTATATTTTATTTGTTAAATTTTGGTCATTACAAATGAGGGATATTTTTAATGAATAAAAATAATCTATGAAACTTCAAAAAAGTTGCTTCATAGTTGTGAGAAATTATAATATTTTTGCTATAAAATATTGAGCATGTACGCATGCGCTAACATTTAGTCCTTTGGGAAGAAATGGGGATGGCACATTTTCTCAGACATTTATTGAAACATTATTGCCGTGTAATTTAATGTAATTAGGAGGGCATACCTACTTTGGGATGAACTTGAATTCCTTCCAATTACAGGTTTTGAACAGGCACACCTATTCAAATCAGACCTGAAATTTTGGGAACTTATTAAAAAAACTGACCTTGTGACCTACAGCCATCATTTTTGATACATGTTTTGACAACATGTATCAAAACCACTTTAAATAGATTGCTAAATGAATAAAAAACATTTAATACATTTAAGATTTTGATAACCTAATACTCTATTTGATCATAAAATCCAATATGATAGAGCTTGCTTCTTGTAGGTTTTGGTTGAAATAAAATTGCTTTTTTACTTGTTTGTGTGTGTGTAAGAAATAAAATTAGATTGCACAAATTCCATTTTAGCGTATGTTCTTAGTTTATAAACCTGTTTGTATGTTTTAGTTAAAAAGTGGGAGGAGGGAGGGGGCTTGTATGATTTAGTAGTAAAATTGATCACATGGTTTTCATGTTAGCTTATGAGCTTATTTGTATGTTTGTGGCTTTATTTGTCAACATTAGTTAATGACAGCGGTCGTCAACCTGCAGCTCTTTGAACATACTGTATACAGTAACTTTGGTTATTTAACTTTTGACTTAGTGTACATGTATGCTAATCGGTGTGAATATAACAGTTTTCTTAGTTATTTTTCCTGCATATCGCGAGCAGAGCATACTACTGAAGATGTTAATGGTTAATTGTTGCAGCGATGATGAGTATAAAATATTAAAACTAAATGATATCTATAGTATGTGAACAAAGTTTAGTTTATTCAATTTGTCAGTACTTTATATTCAAAGTAAAAGAGAAATTATGTTTTGAATTGGTTTCTCAGTGTTTGTGATAGGTATGTAAATTCATACTATACATCATTTGATTTTTTAAAGTATTACAATGAAATAAAAAGACATCAAAATTGACAGCATTTTCAAAATATAGCCTACATATATGTTTTTTGATAAAGCACATCCCATTCTATTCAGATTCCTTTAAAAAAAAAAAAATTGTCGATCCCTGTAGGCTTATATCGCAAAACAAGCATCGGAGTCCAAAATAACTAGGGATTCATTTACTTGGATATAGTAAATCTTGTACTTGGACAAAAAGTGATGAACTAGTTAATTTAAATTTCTTTTAAATCAACTAAAATTAAAAATAATACAGTTTGGTGGTGGCACACTTATTCAGCCCTGGCATACTCAGAACTTTGTGTATGAAATATGGATAGTGCACATTATTGGCATTTACAGTAATTAGGAAACCTTTTTTAGTGCATGAATAGTTAATATTTGTAGATATTCGGCTATATGGGAATTTTTTAATGAAGATGAATTGGATCTGGAATATTCATTCAAACGAACAATTCTAAAACTAGATAAAAAAAAATGTTTAACAACTTCAGATATTTTAGTTTGGAAACTTTTACAAATTAAATACATGTTACTCTAAATTTCAGATTTACACAAATAGAAATCAAACTTGCTACAAATTACAATTGTAGCATAGAAAAGTCGATCAAGTGCACATGCACATATTCATTCTGGGAGGAAAATGGGGGTGCACCCTTGTTCAACACCATGCTAGTGAACCTTAGATTTATCGCAATGCATTGCCAAATTGTTAAAGCACACTTGTTTGCCTAGTATCAGAATTACAGTATTTAAAAGACTTTTTTCAAAATGGTGCACTTATTTGGGTTACATGGAAATGCTCTCCTGAACCACAGATGAGATAAAAACACAGGAATGAAGTTGCATGGTACATCTTAGATTTATTTTAGAGTGATAAAAATGTTTGTGTGGTGACCACACCTTTTTAATGATGGCACATTTTATCTAATTTTGAATGTTTCAAAAACATACTGTATATCTGGGACAAGGTATGATACTTTCCCAATAACTTTGTTCGATAAGACCTCCCATTCCCTGTGTTGCACAATATAAAGACTTAGGATTGACGATTGATTTACTTCTGACTTTTTTTGGATCAAACGGATCAATTGATAGCTAAACTACTGTATAGACAATTTTCTATGCTATATACTATTTTTTCCCCAACTTCAAGTTTCCACATTTGTTTATCTGGTTTTATTGCCAATAATATAAACTTTTGTAGTACCGTACTTCATACTATATTTTGAATATTACAGATAAGGCAAAACTTAACAGTTTATTTGGACGTCTTACCAAAAAAATTGGAAATTTTGAATTTTTAACATACCGTATAATCGATTGGATATATTGTGTAATAATATTTTCACACCAGAGCAGAGAAATTTTGCAGTGCACTTAGATGTTTTTAAGAAACTTGTACTGGGCAATAATAGTGAAGGCATCTTTGTACTATCTAGGGAAAAGTGGTCAAACACGAATGGATTGCTTGGAGAAATAGTGAAGAGTAATATGTTAAATGTTTTCAAGAATAGGCTACTCGACAGTTTTCTCAAGTGAGATGCATTATTTAATTCTCTAATATAGTCAAACCTACATATACAGGACAAAAGTCTTTGACTTATAACTCCTTTTATCAACTATTGATATCATTTAGAAAGGCCACTTTTTTTTTTTCTATTACAGTATTAAACTTTATTTTAAATTGTCATTATTTTTTAAATTATTTTCTACTCCCATACGTCTACTAATTTTGATCAAACTTTGTACAACTTTGTGTATATGGATAAAAAGTACATTAGTGAAATATAAGATGGTAGGACATATTGTGGTTGGGATCTGGGTATATTCTAAATGTTTGCCCAAATGTGCGAACTATTGGGACCAAACTTTTTAGAAAGTTTTCCTTGTCAGTGACTTGGGAGGAAGATTTGGAAGTATATTGGTGACTCCATTTCCCAAACAGCCAAACTTGCTGGGAACCTTTAGAGGAGGGAGCAGAAAGTCAGGATTTGGTTATAAGGGCCAATTTTTTATTCTAATTGCTTTTATAGATTACTTGAATAGGCTTTTTTTAGATGTTAACTGACAATTTCATATAATTAGTCTTAACCCTCTAGCCACTGTGACTAATTCTGTTCAAAAAGAGGGGTAATTTTTTTTCTTTAGAAATGTCATAAGATACAAGATTGATAAAACAAAATAAATTAAAAAAAACTCAGAACTTTATTCACTTTAAGGTAGGGATCCCATTGGTCCTGTTTTGCCTGGGACAGTCCCACTTTTAAAGATACAGTCCCCGGTGTCCCCAGAGAATGCTTTTGGGACTTGATAATGTCCTGTTTTTCAAAGAATAGCTTTTTTTTTTTTTTTTTTGGCTTGTACGCGCCAATGTCCGCCTGACGGCTGAGGCGAATCGTCTCGAGAAACTATTTACACTTACAAAATATACACATATACCTGTATATTTACAATGTTATTACTATCTGACGATTAGACATTCATCCAATGGTTCAGACATAATATGCTCGCGTTGTGTATCTTCAGAAATTCATATTTTTAGATAGCAAAGTCCGAGAGGCGTGCCGACTGGTTGAATAGTGAATAGTACCCCATACTCCCTGCCATTCACAAAGTAAGACAATTGGGAATAGTATTTTGGGGTCGGATAGCGCAAGCTGCGAACGCTGGTCGCTAGCTTGGCTCTTACCAAGAATACGAAGCAACGCAGCTCAACCCTTTGCCCCTTGGCAGAATAGCCTATTTTTGTTATTTGAAGTATCACTTTTATTTTATTTATTTATTTTACTATTTTTTAGAATTAATTTAGCCATTAAACAAAAAAAAAAATTATACAGCATAAATCTAAAACCACACATTCACATACCNGTACTTTAAAAAATAATGCAATTTTCCATATGAAATTGTTATATTTTCATATTGATGGTGTGAAATGTTAGCATTAAGCATGCACATTGCACAGGAACATTAATTGAGACTTGAGGGTGTTCAGTCATTGCATTCAATTGACTGTAAAAGTGCAATCACTTCTTCAACTTTCAGCAAAATTAACAATCTCAAGAAATTTAAACTTTTTTTATATTAAAAGTTAATGTTCATAATTACTGGGTCTATCTTTTCATAAAATAATTTTATTTTTAAAAATCATATCTATAGAGGACTCACTCCTCAGTGTCGCATCTATAGTAAAAACACAAGCCATCACCTTTTTTTTTAATATGTCTTTTCTCTCAAAATGATAGCCATTCATTTCAAGTTCGCTATTGTTTGTTAACTTAGTGAGCCAGGCCAGGATTCAGTTATCAGTATTATTACTGAATTTGTGTGAATAATATATTGAGTAAATTCAGTTAATTTTGTTTTTCGTGGAGTTTTTTAAATTAGAAAACCAGAAGATGAGAAGAGATATTGTTTATCTGCTATTGACTTGCTTCATTATTAGAACTGGAGGAAATGCAGTTCTAATAAATATTAATAAATATTTTCCGTGAGTAGTTATTTACAGTATATTTAAAAATTTATATTCTCTAGATATTGACAACTGAAAGAGCACCTAGATTTACAGGTATTAATTACTGTATGTAGCCTTAGTATATTTTTAACTAGCAAACTGCACTGACTTAAGAATGGTCAATTGTCAAATATTATTTTTAATAATTGGAAGCAAAATGCCATATATTTCTATTTTCAATGAGTTTTTGACACATTTATGCACAAAATTTTTTGTTATTCTAACCCCCCCCCCAACCCCATTGAGACAAAGATTGTCCTGTTTTATAATTTTAAATTTATGGGATCCCTACATTAAGGACACTTCATAAATAATAATGGACAAATAAATCTCCCACTATTAAAATAAATGAAATTAGCGGGATAATAGTGTGTCGTAGAAATTGACAAAAACTAGAATGTAATCTCCACATTGCCATTAATAAATAAATACAATTTGATAAATTGATTACTATAAATAATTTTTTTTCCTTCCAATGGACCCAATGTTTAAGTAACACTCAAGTTGTGCATTACAGATCTATCACATTGGAGAAAATCTTATTGAAAAGCCATATTTTCACATTATACCTGTAGCTATTCAAGAAAAATTGTAGCTTGCAGTTAATTTTTTTTCTAAAAAAAAGTTCATTAGAACTAAGTCTCTGGGCCTCCATATTTAGTGTATACATTGTGCATGTAGTCATTCACTATAGTCTCAGCCTCAATATTTCATAACACGGATCCTATGGAGAAACGTGAAATTATCTGTCTAAAGGATATATTTATTCCCACGCCTTGAGTTTGTAATCAGTCCAATGAGGTCCATGGATAAATTAGCAAAAGGCCATGTAGCCGGTTTAATAGGTTGGAATGGGGCTTTAGTACGAGCTAAATCTATACTCTGGTAAATGTGACATGTTTTTATGTAACTTCCACAATGTTTTCTAATAACCCATGTGTCCAGACGACGGCAATCGTGGTAATTGTACAATACCTCACGTTTAATGGTATCGGCAACGAGAACACAATAGGTAGGCCAGTATTGTCACACGCACTTTTAACGTGCTGTATTATTAATTAATCTTTATTTAGCTTATATTCAGCATCTTTAATTATATTTTCCTTGATTTGCTGTAATACAACCTGACATTCAATGTCACTTTGCTGCACACATCGCATTCGGGCGATGGTTGTTTTTTCTTTAAAATCAAATTTTAGGGCGCTGCATTCGGGGATGGTTGGTTCCTCGTGCATGCGCGATCCAGTCGGCTATTACATTACTTTTGCCTTTTATATGCTCTAGTTTTATCCTGCTTTCTTGGATGGCTAATATCCACCTTATTCTAGTGTTACTTTCCTTTAATTCAAATATGTTAAAGGTTTGTGGTCTGTTCTGAGGATTATTTCATATCCATATATTAAATCCTGAAATGTTTTATCGAGTGCACAACAACGAGAGCCTCTTTTTCGATTGTGGCATAGTTCATTTCCACTTTATTCAGTTTACGTCCACAATAAGCTATAGGCCTAAAAGCCCACTGTTATCTTTTTCCACCACGCCGCCTATAACAATATTACTTGCATCCGTGGCGAGGTAAAATGGCTTTGAAAGGTTAGGGTATATCGGCAATGAGGCCACGAATTTATCTTTTAATGTTTGAAAAGCAGTCTCGGTATCACTATCAGTAGAGCACTGTATTTTTTTTTTGTCTAATTTTTCTTAAGTTATATAATGGGGCTGCTAACTCCGTAAAATTACTAATGAATCGCCAGTAAAATCCTACGCACCCCAAAAATCCTCTTAACTATTTGACGGTATTAAGGCTGGTTCACAGCATTAAGTAAAGTCTACGTAAAGTCAAAACTTTGGGTTTTGACAATCACAGCGAACCTGTTTGTAGACTTAGAACTTTGACTTAATGAAATTTTAGAATAGGAAAAATCCTATTTTCCCATAACTTTGACTTATACCCAGCCAACCAATCACATTGCAGCACAGCACTAATGCACTATTAAAAAAATGGCTGCCTCCACGATGAAATCCTGATAAACATAATCGTAAATTATTCTTTAATTTATGACTTACAAAGACAAGACTATAATTTTATAAACATTAAAATTAATTACTACCAATATTTATTTTGTTGAATAAAAAGAGCCACTGACAATACTGTATCTGGCTCTCTCTCTCAACTTGGTTACGGCGGTATAGGCACATACCGGCGGCCAAATATTGCTGAGAATCAGTAGGTACAGTAGAAGAAAGGGTAATATTTTTTTTCTAAACAGGAATCGTAATTTCATAATAATTACTGTATTAGACTATTATTTATTTTATT
>PXIH01S0000544.1:6134-17402 GCA_003024985.2 Euperipatoides rowelli
CGGATTCAGAAATACAACAATTATACATTATGCTGTATGTGCACTATGTATTCTCTTAAAGTGACAAAATTGAATTATTTAAACATAAATTTTTTTTGTTCTCTTGGAATTTTCCCCCGCTTGAAGATCGGCCCGCGGAGAATTATAAATTTTCAATGTGGCCCTCGTGCCGAAACTGTTGCCCAGGCCTGCTCTATATGCTAGTATGTAGACTAAATTCAATAACATCAAAGTATGCAATTTTTCACTCATAGTTGACTCAACTCAAAGTACTCATAAATACAGGTAGAAAATAATTCATTACTTTTTTTATCATAACTCTTTAAATAAAACAAATAATACTTCCTTTCAAAATAATCAGGCTACTCATATATTTGCACTTTCAACTACTAACGTTTAGACATGTGCACATACAGTAGTATAAGCCTATGGTGTAGTTCAATCGTAAATGCTCCCCCATAAATCATATACTCTCTCGTAAGAAAATAGATAATCTTTATTTTGATAACAAACTTTAAACATAATCAACTATACATAATAATATATCAGATTTATATTTTACTGAAATAAAATATTTTTTCACTAGTATATAATTTCCATATTCTTCATGCTTCGTGCATTAACAAAAATAAAACTTTTTTAACCTTAAAATCTTGATTAATAATATATTTCTTTTGCATAATACATCATCATCTTACTGTTTACAGTAATTAGTATTTCTGCTGTCTACATACGTTAGCATTAGATCACTTAACTGCCCTAGTATTCTTATAAATTTCACGACTACATCTTTTACTTTTCTTGATACAAAAGAGAGGAAAAACACAAAGCATTAGCGTGGTATAAAAAGATTCCTAGTATGGGGTATATAGCTTACACTTATAACAGGGTGTAATCACCACCACCAGTATTAATATACTGTAATTAGTGGTCATTATATGAAGGTAGCTGTATACCCAAAAATGTTAGTGGTCATGAGTTTTATACCAGGAAAGAATAATCAAATGTACTACAGTAATACTTAACAATGATATACCTGGAAAAATTAATAGATGTGTTAAAATTTATTTTTAAAGTCTAAAATAAATGTCAATGTTATTAGATTTTAACTATTTAAAACATTTATACATTTATGTTTTATAGCATGCTATATCTTAGAATTAAAATCATGAAAAGTTACTGTTCATAAATAGAATAACAGTATTTTGAGTGCATAAGAACAATAAGATTACATTTTTTTTATTCTATAAACTCAGGTTGAACCAATTTACAATAGAAAGTGTTCCAAATAATGTTCAATACATTAACAAATTTGATGTTTAAATTTTTGTTAAAAAGTTTAACTCTCTAATTTAAAAATTGTTACTATAATTAGATTTTAATAGGATTAAATCTAATTACTTTATACTCTAGTATATTGTATGTGTACCCCTTATAATCAATATGACTGAATATGTCATTATCAAATGGCAAATGATTGATTCTACAGTTGAATAATAGCATGTAATATTTCAGGGATGTTATATATTTTGTCTTGCAAAAAATAATTAGAAATTACCCATGAATATGGCAATAAATAATAACTCATAAATTTAAATATATTACAGAAGTTAAATAATGGGTTAAGTGTTTTCAATACAAATGCAACGAAAGTACATGTTTTCAATTTACAGTATGCATTTTCTAAACAATATATATTGGATAATAACTGTATAATACCTATATAACTCTTATATTTATTAATTCATTTACATGAAATTTAAATATAACAGGCTTAACAAAGAAGAAATGTTTTTCCAAAGCTATTTGAAAATTAAAATTAACATTTAGTTCAATTTTGCTTGTTGCTTATCCTGCAAGCCGAGATCAAATTGATCAGCATATTCTTGATGTACAGTATTTGCATCAGTATTGCTTATACATTTCTCCATATTACTGTATGTTGCAGTTGAAGGCTGATATTTTGAATATAAGCAATAACTATCATTATGATGATTTTTTTAACTGCAATTGTTCATGATTTAATGTAACGGTCTAATAAATATGTTATAATAAAATCTAGAATTCCAGTTTTATGAACCCAGGTGTATACAGTATATACCATATGTGCTGAATATTTGTATTATATATGCAAAATTTATTATTCACACTCAGTTATTTGAACCTCAAACAAAATCTTTGTTTTAAAAATGTATAAATTGAACAAGAAAAAGTCTTCCAGTTTCATTAAACTTTTTTTTTTTGTTTTGAGTGGTAAGCAAATTCAGTTCCCCTGTTTTGCAAAAAGAGGATAACTCATTTTAGCTAAAATTCAGTTTTGTGCATGAAAGGGTTTCTGTGAAGGTCCTCTATGATTTACAAAAAGGAGACAACAGTATCTTTAATAATTTAGAAGATAGAAAGAAGTCAACTGAAACACGTTAAATGCACAATTTGTTGCCTAAACGTTAGTGGTTCAGCATTGGGGTAAAGGCTAGGTTAGGACTAAAAAAAAAAATTAATTTGACAAAAACCTTTACAAGAAGCAAAAATGTCTGGTAGCAAAAGTGTAGGGCCAAATATTACTAGAACAAAATACATTATATACAAGACTATAGTTATATACTATATTATGTAAATTAGGTCTGATTAATTAATTGATAAAATCAATGTTATCAGTTCAAATTATGTAGGAAGTACAACAGTGATTGATGTAATTTACATACAGTATATAAAATGAAGAATAAAAAAAATTAATTAAATAGACTATAAAATAAAAACAGAATGAAGTGTAAAAATGTTTCATCTTGTCACCTGTGATTTTTTAAAGCTGCTTTGTTATAATTATTTTTTTTAACATTTAGTTGGCATCATTTTAATCTTTATGTATGAAAGATTTAATTTTCATCTGAATATTCTGGATCTTAAAGGCCATATCAACTTCAAGTAATATCTCATGATATAATTTACATTACATAAAGTATTTCCCTCTTACAGATTTTTTTACAAAAAAAATAAGAAAAATTGATTCAAATCATAATGATTTTTTTTATTCATTTCTAAATATAAAATCCCCAGGCTTAAATTTTTTTTGACTTTTTTACAATTTTTTTTATTGTTTGTTACTTTAACTTAATTCCCTGTACGTCCATAATTTTTTTTACCCTGTTCAATTTGACCTTGACAATAATTTGCATGAAATATTTTCTTTCACCATCTTCATAAATTTGATCAGACTCAAATTTACTATATGACTAATTTAATTCCTCCAACAGCTCATTGTATACTTTTTCTCTCAACTACTTAGGACTTTAATTTACTTTGATATGGCTATTACTTTACCTAGAATTTATTTTGGTATCACTGTAATTTACTTCAGTATGATTATAATTTCATTTAGTGTGACTAATTTACTTTGGTATGACTAATTTATTTTGTTATGACTAATTTACTTTGGTATGACTATAATTTACTTGATATAGTTATAATTTGCTTTGACATGACTACAGTTTACTTTGGTATGACTAATTTACTTTGGTCTGACTATACTTTACTTGTGTATGACTATAATTTACTTTGATATGGCTACAATTTATTTGGTATGACTACATTGCCATATTTCTAATTTTAAAATCCGGGTGATACAAACATTTTTAGGGGTTTTGGGGAAAGGGGTGTAGGGCAGCTGGAATTTTGTTTTGTTTTTGAGAAAAATTTGTATTTTAAATACAAACTATATTTAATCAAATGGTAACGTCCATCCTCAGATTATGAAGAATTTTGCAAGTAAATAAATTTAAACAAGTTAAGTATCAATTTATTATTTATACTTCATTATATATTTAAAAACTTTTTTATTTATTTATTATTCATAAGGTATAAGATCAGCACAGATCTTTGTACATGTTAACAAGAGTTTAAAGAGAGAGAAAAAGATATTGATAAAAATACCAAAAGTAATTGAAATTAAATAAAATATGGTTTTCTACAATAATAATAATAAAATAAAGATTTGTTAAAAATTAAATTTAAAAGAGGTGTAATTCCTAAAAAAATTAAATTCATTTAAACCTATATAGGCCTAATGATTAAGTTTTTTTATGAGTAAACAAAGGGACATGGTTAAAAGTAACAGGTCCCCCCCCCCCCAGTTAGATGCTTTAAACTTGTGATCATAAAAAATGGATGGCAACTATTTGCCATTGCTGGTGCATCATTTGTATCTTTCCTCCAAAATATGATGCCATTTGCCACCATTGCCATGGTAAAGTTTGAGCCCTGCATTTATGATACTTCAAGAATCAAGACATTGAGATAGATATTTTTTTTTAAGAATTGGTCAGATTTCTACTTGTTTATTTGCATAACTTGCGGAGTCTTTCATAATCTGATCATACTTTTTTAATGCAAGGAAATTCTTTAGAGTAATTGTCATTATAACATTTAGTTTTATGGTGTAGGTTTTTTTTTCAGACTTTATTATTAACAATCTATGTCTATTCTAGCTAAAAATATTGAAAAATGTTTTAAAAAAAAGGCAGCGCAAATTTAAAAAAATAGTTTGTTTAGCCATATCTTTTATTGTTGCTTTTGTTTGACAAGTCAATTAGACTTCTATTGGATTATTATACAGTGCTAATAGAATGTACTGTAGTTTTATGTAATTAATTTAATATAGTCAATGGCAAGAATTCAATTTTCTTACAGGAATTATTATATACTATACCATATACAGTATATTTGAACAAAATACAAATCCGGGAAATATTAAGCAGAATATATAGCCGGGTGGGTGCCATTTTTAAAGTTAAAATCCATGCAATTTCCATATTTCTGGGCAATATGGCAGCCCTAGGTATGACTAATTTATTATGGTATTACTATAATTTACTTTGGCATGGTTATACCCCTTAGAATAGGGTGCACCATATAAATAATAATAATAATGGCAGACATGAAATTTTCACTCCCACATTAGAAACTTAATTGCACTTGACATGAAATTTTTTCAAAGTGTTAGCACTTAAAAAAATTCCTTGATTGTCCTAAGAATAGATATTTATTTTTATTCATAAGGAAAACTATTTCTGCACTAAAATCAGTCCATTAGTAGATTGAACTATACAGAAGCCAGGAAAATGACTCATTTGACTTGTTTTTTTTTTCCATAAACAGTTGACAACACAGAAGTTCTATAACTTCTGTTGTTCTTTCAATATAAGCTGTTGCTTAATGTACACATTGCATACAGTTTGTCATGAGGTAAAAACATATTTTCTTCAGACTTTAGTTTAAAATAATTGGCTTTGGTATGACCATAATTTACTTTCTCTTTCTGCTTATTAAAAAAAATATGTATAATATTTATATTACTATATACAGTGTTGTAAATATTAAAATTGCAATAAAAATTTATTCACTAAATATTTAAAAATTATAATATGCATAGAGAGAGTAATTTGCAAAATCAGCTGAGTTTTTTTTTTTTGTTAAATTAATATGAATAAATCTTCATTGTTTATTTATTTTGGATACTTTATTAACTATCGATTGTAAATTTCATTAAATACAACACTTCAAATATATGGGCCTAGATATTAGAAATTTTAACTATTTAATTACTGTATATTCAGATGAAGGTTAAGCTTTTGAATATTGATATATTTTTTAAAAAAAAATTCCATTTGAAAAATGTTAATACTGCCATATTTATGCATTTATCTGAAGGAAAATAACTTTATTTTTTTTTTATCTTTAATTATATTTTTTCGTTTTTTTTTGGTGATTAATGACTTTTTTTTTTTTCATTTATTGATTTTAAATTGTCTTGTAGTATAGATTTTTTTTTACATATTAGTATTCTTTGATGCAATTATTTTGAATCAAGAAACTTATTGCTATGACTTTTAATGAAAAATGTGAACTAAATTGCCTTTTAATTTTTGTGATGCTCTCTAATGTGGTATTATATCCCTTATATAACCAGGAGCTGTGTTATTTTTTTTTTAAAAAATAAACCAATCATATTTTGTCTTAGTTAGTAAATTATGAAAAGTTAAGACATTCCATTATTTTGTGAAAATATATAATATTTTATGCTCATATTTTCTAATTAATTAGCAACGGTTCATTAAAAGTCTAAGGAATATTAATATTTATTTTTACCCATTTGTTTGGTCTTGAAGGCGTTCATTTGCTCTGGCTGCATGTTCCCTTTTTTAAAAGGCTTTCAGTCTTATAAGTTGTTATTATACCAGTAATTGTTTAACAAAGATTTCAAAGAATTTTATCAAAATTTTAAAGTATAATGAATTGCATATTCTAACTTAAAATAGAGTAAGAACAATTTCATTAGATTTACTAGTCTTTATTTGTTTTTCATTATAGTAATTCATTATAATTTAAAATAGTGCACATATTTATTCATATTTATATTAGTTAATTATTTATTGTTTCATTAAGTTTTTTTATAAAGAGTTGAACAGTTTCAATTTTTTCTAACAGTTTTCTATAATGCATTTCTTGTACAGTGAAGTGGTTGTTAAAAGCTTAGTACAAAGAAATCCATATTCTCTGCTTTTTTATGTATATAGATACAATAATTGTTTGTATATTGGGGTTTTAAATTTTTTGTTAAATTAAATATTTCCTTAACAAACACTTAAAATTATTAGTATGCATATCTCGATCCCTGTGAAAAAAAATTATGTTTAAAAAATTTCAAATTGGATACATAATTTATATTAATGATTTGTGATTATTTTTAAATGTACATAATTGAAAATATTAATGTAACTAGGAAAAATATAAATATTTTTTATTTTACAAAGGTTAAAAGGTAATTAAAAAATATTTGAATTTGATATATTAACATTATTTATTTTTATTGGTGATAACCTTGTGAGAACTTGTATGTGTGGTATTAAGTTTAAAATTTAGTTGATTAGCTTAGATAACAACACAAGATTGAAGTTTTAGGCAGGTGATTAAATTTTTTTTTCATATAAAAATTATCTTAATATATTCATTGGTGTTAAAAAAAATACAAGTTATCAGACGTATAAATTGAAGCTTATTATATCGTTTTTCTTTCCCATCAATCTTTGCACAATTCTTTTTATATTGCATTAATTTGTATGATGCTTATTTTGTTTATGTTTAATATATAAAATGCTAATAAAATTAGATGATTATTTTTTTGGGAGGGAATATTGTTTTAATTTTTTGGGGGTGGCTGAGGGAAATTTTTTCTTAAATATCCCTTATAATGAAAAGGACAATTGAATTTTTGAGTAAATTCTGAAAAGTAAGATTTTATTGTGCTAAATATAAAATTGATTCAATTCACTAAATATTTTGATTTATAAAAAAATCTTAATTTTAGCCAAGGAAATTCTGCATAGAGAGAAGGAGTGAAGGACACAAAAAGGAGTATATACTTATATATATTTTTTTGGGGGTGGGGCCAATTTCCCATGCAAATCTTTAAATTTTTTACCTTTATTTAATATCTTTTAAACTAATTTAAACTAGATATTTGGGAATTAAAAAATAAATTAGTAGGGATGTACTGTAGCTGTGTACTAGCTACTTATAGAATTTTTACAATGTATGTATAATATATAGTATAAGTTATGCTCATGTAATAATTTTTTTTTTTAAGGCTACAAAGATTTTTAAAAAAATTTGGGTCGACTTGTGTCTTACAAATCTATAGCAGTTTAATGGCTTCTTAGTGTGTGCCTACCAATTCTGGACTAAAACATTTTGAGACAATGTACTAATATTTTAAATTTTGTAAATACTATTAATATTTACAGACAACTATAAGTTAGTTTATTTATTAATAAGCTGGAGAGTCTACTTTTTACAATAAGATACCATAAAAATGATCTATAAATGTCAAAGTTGACATTTACATTAGTATTCTTACATGGCAGATAAATATACAGTACAGTATAGTCCTATTTATGTGTATTCAATCACAGTATACTATATAATAAAACTTTAAATTTTTGCTTTGTATTAAAGTTAGCTTTACTCTTGATATACTGTAATAATAAAACTAATTTAGCATTAATATTTTGATGTGCACAAAAAAAAAAAACTTTTAGAACTTGTGAAATTTTCCTTACTTTTAATACTGTATTCAATTCTTTCAAAATGCAGGTTTTATAAAAAACATTAAAAGACAATACTAAGTGAATTCGTCAATAGCTAACTTTTTGAATTATTGGCACTTTTTCCGTTCATCATCGCGTTAATTTAGAAAATCTCGTTAGTTTCATGTCAAATTTTTAACCTTGCTCGAGAGGTGGGTTACTTTGTATGATTTGTTTTTAAAAATGACAAACCAAAAAAAAAAAAAAGTTATCATTGTTTCCACTGTGGATTTTTGGCCAACCTGCAGAACACCCCAGAAAGAGCTGCCAACTTCTTATTAAAATAGTTAAGACAAAACAAACAATTTTGTTACTTTTTTTTTGTACCTATTTTAGAATAAAATATTTATAATAAAAGTAGTAAAAGATTTTAAATTTATTTGGAATTTTAATTTCTAAAGACATTGACAATTTTAATTTAATCAGTTCATATTTGGTTTATAAATACTTCATAATGTGGAAATCTATTGAAGTGATCTTTTGCAGCAATAAAAAAATCCAATAAACAGCCATTAAATCTGTGATCATTAAATTTTGATCGTTACATTTTAGTAAATATTTCGCTAAATTATTCCACCTCTTATTATCAAAAGGGGTTGGGACATAGTTAATTATTACATATTAGGAGTTAGGGTTCTGTCTCAGTGCTGGTTGAAGACTAAGATTAAATAAAAATGATTCCAAACATTTAGCATTACTGAACTGATCTATAATCTGATTGGTTTGTGAATGATTAAAAATGTCCTGGGTTTAACACTTCTAATCTAATAATATTTTACCATGGCTTACACCAGTGTAGATTATTCATACCAAAAATCAAATTTACAGTGCTATACCTATTTCAAACTGCTAGAGATTCTGCAAAAACCCAAAATGTAGTTCATTATGTGGTTGCAGACTCTTTCTTTGATCATTATGTATTATATTTGTCCAAAATGTGGGGAGGCAACAATGGAAATGCAAATTGTTCATTCTGATAAATGTACTGACATTTGATATGGAATATTAAAAAAAAGGACATAAAATTTCAATAAATATTTGCTACAGACGTTTTTCAATAACACATATATGCATATGAGGAGATAATACAAATCATCTACTTCTGTATCTTGGAACATCCCAAAAAGATATACACAAGCTAGGCCAGTTGGAGTTGCACACCATGGTGGACTGGTTTAACTTTTGCCATGATTCATCAACAAGCCGCAACAGATCAGAAGGCCCAGAGAAATGGTTTAAATTGATGAATCAAAATTTGATAAAAGGAATTATAACCATGGTGTACTAGTCGAGGGCCATTGTGATTTTGGAGGGGTGGAGTGAGAAACATTGGACTGTTTCTTGAGTCCTGTGCTCGATCCGACCTCTATCACCCTGCTACCAATAATCCAACCAATGAAGTCTACCTTCATTTGATGGCCAATCATTCTTTCGAGTTCATGAACTTGGAGAATGGCTGCCATAATCAATAAAATTGAGCGGCTTTGGGGCTACGCCAAACTTAAGGTTCCAGCGACGGACAGGCAAAAATTTCTGTTCCTGTCATATATGGCGGAAATCATGTGCTGCAAAAAATGTCTATTGGATTCCGCCGAACATTTTATGACTTTGATTTCTCACGTTGCTGGTGCCTTTCCACACATCAGCCATGACTAGAATCATGAATACTCTTCCATCAATAGTAAAATTAATAATTTTTTCCTTTTAACTCAAAAGAAAACAATAAAATCACATTGTTTTTTAACCACAAAAAAACCCTTGAGTCCCCACAGCAAATCTTATAATAAAATGATTAAAAAAATTTACATCCTCGCATATCGCACCATCTGATAGTCACGTGAGCCCAACACAATCACATTTCATGTTGATCATACAAAAATAAAATCAAAACTGGAATATATATTAAATACAAATTTTATTCTAGTTCATTCAATATTTTATCAACCTCCACCTTTTATATATGCATATATTGGCATCACGCAGGTAAATTAATAAGTAGACATCACCATTCAATATCTGTATGGTATATATATTACACCCGTACTAGCAAATTGTTCACTGATGGGTATGAACATATGCATTTGGTCGTGTAATCTATCGTGACAGATTAGTTATTATAGGTCTCTTAACAATTGCTAAGAGGCCTATAATATTACATTAATATAGCCTGATAACATCTGTTAGAAGTAATCTATCTCACATTACTTCAATCAAATAGCCATGCGCCTTGCTGGGGTATTCTGTAGCTTCACCAGATTTTTGCCACAGTTAAAGTCATTATTAATTTGTATGTAAATATTGAGTTGAGAATATTTTTTCCTTAATTGGCTGCAATCTGGGTAGAGTACATCGTGTATGAATATTCCTTAGAGAAGTGCTGCACAAGTCCTTACGAGAAACGACTATGCTGTATTTTGATAATGCCATTGTATTTGTAAAATATTTTTCTATAACTGTTTTTTTACACATTTGACCCATCACTTATAATTTTATCTTTACTTGTATCGGAATTATTGTTGTAGCAAACTAGCTATTTTATTGGGATCAAGTACTTTGATGATCAGGATCTACAGTACCTTGTGATTATTTGTGAAAAGCTAACCCATCGTTTGTTTATGAAATTAAATGATCAGACGATCAGGATAGCAGAAAGTAATGAAACGAGCAAAAAATCTAGGATGAACATGCCAACTGATAAATGACAATTTAAAAAAAAAAAAAAACTGATTTGTTCTCACCTTGACAGCTTACTGGTGATGGGTTTATTAAAAAAAACAATAGATACTCTATGTCTACTGCAACATCAAATATAGTATAACTTACTTTTAAACAAATTGACAGATTTATTTAATTAAATAGAAATTCTATGAAACAAATGTTTTTTAATTTTTACAGATTTTTTTAACTCATACACACTAAGCTAAAATATTTAACAATATACAGTATACTGTATAAATAAATAAATCCAATATACATTCTGTATTTATGAAACAATATAGGCCTATACTGTTTTACAGGGTTTTCATAAAATTCCAAATATTTTCATGAAAGGCATTAGGGGTCCATAAATTACATCACGTAGTAGGGGGGGGAGGGGTTCGAATAAATGTGATGCCATGTGATGATG
>PXIH01S0000550.1:2283-16347 GCA_003024985.2 Euperipatoides rowelli
TTTGTATATTTTTCTAATTGAGTGTCTTTTTAATTATCATGTATACAATAGGATGAAAAGCTTAGTTTTATTAAATCCTATTATGCCTTTTTAATTTATTTGTGTTTCTCAATATTTGCCTATTGTAATTATATAAGATATTTTTTGAATTTCTCTTAATAAATTATGTTTGGGTTGGTGCAATCCCTCCCACAAAAAAAAAAAATAAAAAAAATAACTCAAATGGTCACAAATGAACTAATTTTAGAATTTGCAAACAAAATATTACATTTTTAGTTTATTAATATCCTATTTTTATTACATAATAATAATTATTTAATATCTAATCTACAGTTATTATTTATACAAAAATATAAATTACAAATATAATTAAAAATTGTATGCTACAAATACAATATATTGATATTTGGATAGTCATTACTTTTTGAAAAAGTTAATTATTTATATTAAACTTAGTACTTACTGATTAATAGTTTTCACTTAGGTTTTAAAAACGTTATTAAAAAAAATAATAATAAACCAATAAGTTTTTAATAACTTTACTATTTATGAAATGAAAATTGATTCTGAATTTTTCCCATGTCCATTAACAAAAAATTTCACTGGTCCCTTTCATACAAGAAATTCTCCACCCACGCAAGCACGTCAAACCAGTTGCTGACGTCCACATCCGGGTATGTCGACTTAGCCAGCCGCCATTTTGTTCAGTTCTTCTTTTATTTTATATCACTCATGAGTCATTATATATGGTCATTACACTAAGGCAATTGTCATTCTTAGTGTGAAGTTATATTCCACTAGAAGATGTTGTTCTTAACATTTTAGAATGGAGTAAGAGCTGCAAAATAGACCATGATCCGGTCGCGGATTTTACAGCTGCTGATCAGCATTCAAGTTGTACAGTATGGAACAAGTACAGGAAAACTAGGTACGATTTAGTTGTTTACAAAATTAAATTAACTGTTTAAATTGAACATTATTAAAGTTTAATAGAGATACCGATTTAAAATGAAATAACCCATAATATTATTTAATTGGATACAATTGTCAAGTGTTTTAAATTGCGTAAATGTAGTGATATAAATATTTAAGCTCTTAAATATTACGGTACATTAAACAATTATACAGTAGTTAGAAGTACTTGTTGGTAAGGCATGTGATATTTATAAATATAACCTAACTAACATCTTGTAGATGTTGACATGTTTGTACTAGGCTATGTATCGTTGTCATAGTAGAAAATATTGAAAAATATCAGTTTGACACTTATTCCCATTAGAATGAATTTCAAATGTACTTAAACTAATTCATTGATTAATTTATCTTATTTAATGGTCTAAAAACCAAATTATACAACTATGTCATTATCGTCTGTAAATACCTGTTGAGAGTAAAAGATCTCATTGTAATCAGCATCTCTTTAAATCGCATAGTGTCGCACGTGATTAACCCTTAACTTTTCTATGAATGAAATCTGCTCAGCCTATCTATGGTTTGTTTAATCAACTTTTAGTTGTAAATAAAATATATGATTTGTACCGCATGAATAGCCTGCTCATACTCTAACCTTGTACAATTTTGATTTATAGTATAGGCTAATCTTAGCATATCTTAAAACAAATATTTGCCAACTTCATTGTTATCTTAAGGGGGGGGGGACTCCCTCCCTCATCTTTTGAACTATTGTTGTTAAATGTTACCTGTGATTGCTCTTTCCAATCTTAGATAAAAATATATACAGTATACTATAATTTTATCCCGATGTACTATAGTTCTTTTATTATTTTTTAGAAGGGAAATATAAATTCAGCCTAAGCTTAGACACATTTGACTTTTGTTGCCTAAATATAATTTTTCATATTTTGGTATTGGTTCTTATAATGGAATAATTGGCGTGCAGGTAGGCTACTGTACTCGTATGTCTTGCTTTAATCATTACCCAGTTTCACAAAAAGGTGGGCACAAATTAAAAAAATAATACCTGTAGGCAGTTTTAAAAGTCAGTATTGAATTATTTGATTAGGGTTAGAATTGGAAAGATAGATTTTTCAATAATATTTGTCAGGTTATTTACAATAAAACAGCTGCAATTTGTGACACTAATCAGGAATTAGACTGCCTTCTACTTTTTTTAAAAAAATATTTCTAATAGCTATAGTAAATAACCGTTAATCCAAAAAGTTTTCTGATGGAATAATGGCTTGCATAGTACGTTAATATTTAGACAGACAGGTCCTTCAAGAGGGTGGAGGTCATGGGTACCATTCCCTAAGCTTTTAGTGACTCAAGGGGCCCATACACCCGTCTATGGTAAAAAAAACATCCACTAAAAAAAAAAAGCTTATCAGAACATTTGTGCTGGGGCTCGTACAACGATGGAATATACTGAATGGTACAGATAAGTTTTTGGCTCACAGTAGCCATTGTTTGATGAGCCTGACGAGTGCTGTCTATTGTCACTACACCCTCAATATAGGCTACAAGTGTGGTACACAGTATACATACTACTACACTTAAATATACTGTACCTATAGGCTTATATGCTAACTTATATTGTAGCCTATAGCCTACTGTATTATTTCAGACAGTTAAATCTATCCATTTTTAACTTCTTATTTCTATTTTGAAAGCATTATTTAGAGGATTAACAGACAATCCAAAAGAACACTTTATTTAGGGTTGCCATATTTTGAAGGATATTCAAAACCTAGGACAATCAACTTCACACTAGTCATATTTCATTTTCAGGTAGGCCTACCTTTAATTGATATTGAAAAATAACCCAATTTTATATATTTTGCTCATGTGTAACCTTGAATATTGTTCCCCAGTTTGGGGCCATCTTTAACAAAAAGACAAATTGACTTGTCGGAATCGATACAGAAGAGAGTTAAAAATTAAATCTATCTTTGTCTTTTGCAAGAATTTTTTTTAATCTTTCCCATCATTTCTGTTGTTTATTAGCCTTTACAAGTATTGTACTTTAAATTAATATTGAAACACTAATATGGGTGTAGTAACCTATGTTTACTCTAGCAGGTATGAACATTCATATACACCTAGTTTTGTTAAAGACTTTTAAATTCAATTTATTAATAGCCTACTTAAGAAAAATAATTTTTATTTTTTAACAATATTTTGAATTTTACATAATGAGTTAGATCAACTAATTGTGGTTTTTCATTTTAATATATTTTTTATCCTAATGCTTACCACTGTGATGTAACATAATTATTGCGATATGTATGAGTTTAGTATAGGGGGAGCCAATGTAGTCATATTATGTACTCACTGTACTCACTGTAGTTGAACCTTAGAGGTGTTTATTACATGGATTTAATTTGATATCTCGATAATAATTATTTGTGTAGCAACGCTGTGGATGCACGTGACTTGAACCAACTAAAGGAATAGGCTATTTAATGTGAATATTTATAGGATTAAGATATTTACTTATATCAAATTGTGTAGTGTATATTAATTTTATTTACCTGGTGCCTACTACGATATAACCTTTCCAACAATTTCTACCATCTATTCAAGGAAACTCTATCTAATAGAATTACCAGGAATGTTCCTCGATCCAGAACTAGAAGATTTACAACTTCTATAGTTTTCTCTATCAAACTTTTAAATAACATTTAATCAATTTTTTTTCTTCTAATACCTATTCAAATACAATTTGTAAAATATATATCCTACGGGGCAAAGAATTTATTCTTCTGTAATTTCACATTTCCCCCCCCCCCCCTTAATAAATAAATAAATAAATAGCCTAATATGGTAATAATGAAAAATATCCATTCTATAAAAAAATACCACAGAGGTTTTTATCTATTGTTTTATTTAGCCTATTATAAAAATTTTTTGAACAAACATAATTTTCAAAATTATTCATTTGATTTAAACCGGTATTTTGTAAAAATCAGGTAGAATTAAAATCCTCCCCTTCTTCCTCTTAGGGCTCCCAATATCATAAAAATGGATATTGTCTGAAATAGCTTCCAATGTATAGCAGTTCTAATTTTACTTCAATTTTACATTAGCCTACGGTATGTAATTTAGGTTTTCTTCATTGCTTCAAACATCCTCACGTGTACCACTAACTACATTATACCGATATGGTTTTTTTAATCTATCCAAATAATATTAACTTTTGTTTGTAACACATTTTGAAGTTTGACAGACAATTATATACTCAATTATCTTGGTGGTCAATGCTGGGGGAAAAAAACTTCCCACATTGGATATATGATTCCAGAACAAGATGGAGGAGAAGAGAATACGACTTGGGGGAGGGTGGGGCAGAGTGGGATTATCATGCAAAATTGTTGCCTTTTTTTTTTTGACATTTTTTTAAAACTGATTGAAAATGATTTTTCATCTACATCAGGGGTTCCCAACGCTATGCTCGCACTCTCGCAGGTACTATGGTTCCCATCGACCAATTTGTGCGTGCTCGCCGCTGTTCGACCATGAAACGAAAGTTTTTCCAAGTTAACTTGGCGGCACCCGGATCCCATTGATTTAGATTGTGAGTGATTAGGCAACCAATTTTAGGCAGTTGTATTCTTGTAAATCGACCTCTTTAATTCCACCTTTTATGCCATGAACTTGAGTGCAGAGCATGCAGATGGCCGAATTGAGTTGTAATGGGGATAGTTAGAGAATTGTCTAAATACAGGCGATACAATCCAGGTTTTACCGTTTTTTTTGACTTCTACACATAATTATATTTTCGTCATTACGGAAAATATAGACAGTGCCCGCCACCCTATCGGTATTTTAGAATGTGCTCTAGGGTACAAAAAGATTGGAAACCCCTGATCTACATGTTCCCCTTTTGACTGCAAATTATGTTTGACGTCATCTTCTAATAATAATCTTCTTTGAGCATTATGTATACTGTATGCATGGCAGGGTTCAAAATTAAGCCGGTCCGTTAACCCCGGGGCCTCCTAAAAATGTAACCGGAACACAAAGACTTAGCAAATTACAGGCCCAACTGGGCCTGATAAAAAAAATTCACAATGTTTCAAAAAGCATTTCTATACACTTTTTCCCTATAATCTCTCCCCCATTCTGAAACTCTGGCTCTGAACCTCACTTGTAGGCTATATGATCTCCATCCCTCCCAAATCTAAAATAATAAATACTCCCCTCCTTCACCTTGAATAAAAATAATGAATTAAGCAGTCAATGGGAAGTACTTTGCCAGTGGGTCGATAATTATGTGAACTGATCCGACTGGTCAGTTAAATTTTTTTTAGTTGACTTCTATCCCTACAGAATATAGACCTACAGTCAGTATAAAAATGTTTTTCTTCATTTCCATTTAAAACCCAATATAATCACCTTAATTCTAATTTTTATGAATGTAATTATAAGTTAAGTACGTATTGAGATTTAAAATGTGTTAAGTAGGCCTACCCTCAAATGATTGATTCACATTAAATATGTAATATTTCTCATTGTCATATTTATGAGAAATTAGGCTAAATAGTTTAACTAATGGATTATTTTATTTTCAATCGGCTTAATAGTTAAAAAAAGTAATGAAAAATTATATCTACCTAGGCTAACTGTAGGCCTATATAGCCTAGGCCTACTGTACTGTATATATTACAGTATAATAGCCTACAGTATATAAATTTACACTATACTGTTAATAGAAATATATATAAAATTATTTTGTGTATGGTATCTTTTTATTGTGATAATAGCTGATATTACATTTAAATTTTTAATAAATTTCCCTAAGACCAGCCCTGGGTCTGACCAACACCCACTGACTTTTCCATATCATCAATTATGCTACTTGACTCATTATTCTATGATTTTTTTTAGAAAAATATATTTGGTTCTAGTAACATTCATTAGCCACATGAAATTTTTTTGTCTACCCTAATAATTGTGTATTTTATGGTTCTCTGTCCATACTAAAGTAACATTTTAAATTACTAAAATAATAAATTTGCCTGTTATTTTTCTTGCGATGTAAAAGATGCTGAAACATCACTATATAGAATACCATTGATATTTAACAGAAAAAATCCTATCTAGCCTATGGTATCTTCAATTTTTACAGCTTGTTACTAGACATAGACATTACCTTATTTGTTTTAGATTTTATGATGAATATGATATAACAACCATATGTACTGTACGTAATACAGCACAATCAAAAATTTAGATACCGGTAAATGAAAAAAAAAAAAAAAAAATCTTATCTTTCCTCTTAAGTTTTATCATGGCAATTATGACATATGTTGCCAAATTCTCTTGAAATACTGTAAATGCCAGCTTTGTCAATGGATGCTGTTATTACAGTTTCAAGTATTTGCAGTTTATCTTCTAAACTGTTACTGAAGGTTGTTTTTTTTTAATTTGGGGGCAAGAGTTGGAGACGTTTTTATGTAAATAAAATACAACTAGGCTGCAATATTTTAAAATGACTATAAATTGGATTTTTTTAATTTTAGTTATGTAGCCTACCGTACCAGTACCATATTTGAAAATTTAATTTTTTAAAAATATTTGCATACCATAGGCTATGTATCAACAACTGTTGCTCTTGCACACTAAAAAAAATAAATAAGAAACTTACCGGTAGGCTACTAACTTCATCACAAAAAATAAATAAGAAGAATGTTGCTTATATTTGTTGGATTGAAATAGGCCTATATTGAAAGTTAATTTTTATTGTATTTTTTATTATTATTAAAATCGTTTATTATATCATAAAACGTGTCAAAATACATCAAAAACAGAAAAGTAATCCCTGAGCCCAAATGGATATAGGGATTATTACATACATTATATGAAATATACATAAATATTCAAAATTAATATGAAATTTGAAACTAAAAATCTATAATCAATGTCAGCAAATAATGATCACAAGATAATTTTGTAAACAAGTATTAAAAAAAATAAAATAAAATAATAATATATGAAACATCATTATCAGAAATTAAGTCAATTTACACATATACAGTATATACAAATTTTTTAAGAAACACAACTATATACAGTACTATTATTTATTGCCTCCAAGAATGAAAAAATAGGTGAATTGCTACATCTTTTTGTAGGCTATAGCAAATAGGGATTTTAAATTTATTTCCCCCTCTTGTGTTTCTCCCTGACACTTTTTCATGTGTAGGCGGACAAAATTCAGGATAATCATTTAAGAATTTTTGGGCAAATTCCAAATGCAATTTTTCTCTCCTCTTTTCTAAAGTTTGGAGATCAAGTAATGAACAAGCTTTTTTACTGTTCATATAATTCTTGCCACTCTATTCTGTATCTTTTCAAGCTCATTAGAAAGATACTTTGTGATAGACCTGTGCCAAATNGGTGCACAAAATTCCAAGCTTGGTCTAATATACACTTTATATATTATTGTGATGGTTTTTTCAAGTCCTTTACAATATGCTTATAAAAAAAAAAATTTCTGAGCGACTAGATTCTTTTAAAGACGTAGGGTCATCGGATACAAATTACTTTTTGACTGTAAGACAGGTAGCACTGTGTCAGTGTTCCGTTTTACCCTAGAGATGTGACTGCCAAAATTACCCTAGAATGCCTAAATTACCCTAAACGTTTTAAATTTTACCCTGACATTTTAGAATATGACTTAGTATATTAGTAGTATTAAGTTCAAATATGACCAATGAAAATACACATACATGAAAGGACTACAAATTTTTAATTCCTGATTATAATAGTGAGTATTTCTTTCATTAAAGGTCCTTTTTATATTTATTTGTTATGACCATTACCCTAAAAATACCATAAAACTTGCTTCACCCTAAATTGCAAAAATACCATAAATACGGTAATTAGCCTAGAATTCACAACACTGCTCAAGTGGTAAAAAAATTTTTTGTTTTATGCCGTAGAAATACAAAAGGCTACCTTTGGTCAAAAAATAGTTTCTTTTAAGGCAGGTTGCCTGAGTTTTTAAAACATTTTTTTTGTGGGGGGGGGGGGGGGGTAAGGGAATTTAATCCAAACAAAATCATTATAAGGATTATACGTGAACAACTGGTATTTATAAGAATAGAATTGCAGAAACAGAAAATGCTATTTAATACCAATTTAAAATTAAATATTGACCAGAGGTATATTTCTATAAAATAATTCAATACGACTCTATGGTTACAAAGTAGGCTATAGCAAAAAAAAAAAGAGCAGAAAAAAAGGTACAGTAGGCTAATATAAAATAAATTAATTTCCAAATCACTTGTATAGGAAACCAGAGGAAACTAAAAGTATATTAAGTAAATATAAATCATTACATAAGATTTTATAAGCTAACAAATGGTACTTATAAGAAAAGAGTTGTAAAACAGAAAATGTTACAGTTCAAATATCTTGTAGCTTTAGCCAAGGTTGTAATTTCTTCTGTATCATGGTAGCAATGCTCCGGGGAAGGTTACAAATCAAGTGGGAAGGGAAAGAGAAGGAGAGAAAGAAAGGTGAAAAGAGAAAAGAAAGGAAGATGATAAGAGGAGGAGAGGGAATGAGATGATTGGAAGAGGAAACAAAGATGTGAGGAAGATGAAATAAAAGAATAGAGGAAGAGGAGGTAAAATAGAATAGAAGAGGAAGAGGATGGGAAGATGAGAGGAGGAAGGGAATGAGATGATTGGAAGAGAAGGGGAAGGAGATGAGAGGAATCTTGAGGAGGTGAGGAGACTAGAGGAAGAGGAGGAAAGCAGATGATAGTAGGAGGAGATGAGAGGGGTGGAAGGAGATGAGAGGATTTAGATGAGAGGAAGAGGAGGGGAAAGTAGTTACTTTTATATTTTTGCAAAATTCTATAAGATCAGGTATTGTAAATTGTTGTAATAAAATTGTCTCTTTGTATGTACAGTAAGTGCATTGTAGCCAATGATTTAGCCTATTTCAAATTGACCGCTCTAAATGATTGTACGATTATTATGGCACAGTACACCATTAGGCTTTCCTACTAGTTAGGCTATTGTTTATAACTTTTAGTTTATAAATTATTAAAGATGAAAGTAAGTTACATTTCAGCAATTCCAAATTAAAAAAAAAAAAAGCCTACCCGGAAAATAACTGCGGGGAGGACTGCCCAGGAGATTCACCAAAACAAACAGGAAGCTGTGAGGTTATACCACTAGGAAGATTGGAAGTTTTCCCTTCCCAAGCTTTAGCTATGCTTCAAATGAGGGATGTACCCTGTTAGGCAGTTTTCCATTTCAATTTTTTTTTTTTGGCAGNAGTATTTTGCCCTCTTAGTCGACAATTTATATTTTCAGGTTTAGCCAATTTACTCCTGTGTTTTTTGTTTTTTTTTGTGTAGAAAAAAACAACATAAATTTCCTTCACCATAAAGCAAATTACCGGTACCTTATAGGTTACTGATAAACTTTCACTCATTAGTTTGCTTACCGTGTATAGATTTCATAACAGAGAGCACCATTATGTTTATGACTTGCTTTATGTAAAAAGTTTTACGTAAAAAGTTTGTGATGTCATAGATAGTTATTGGGTAACTTGAGAATTTCAGACGGGTCTAGTCTGTTGTAAAATTAGCACATCATACCTTTTTGATGCTTTTTTCTTCTAATTACACATAGTGCAAATGAAAGATGGTTAAAGTTTTTAGAAAAATTTATTTTTTGAAATACATTGTTATGAACAGAAAATGATTAGACTTATGTTTGTTAAATATGGAAGGTATTTTAGGAAAATCTTATTATCTTGTAATTAAATATGTGTAATTTTCAGAAATATTTTAAGCCATTCGTATACTAAACAGCATGATCCCTACTACCGACACGTTATAGCCTAATGATTGTTCAAATTTTTCGCTGTCAGAACAATGTTGGGGTAAGCCCTCACTAAGAACAATACAACATGAATGAACACAAGCTTCAGCATTTTTATTAATTGCTGCACAAAATTTAAGACTATGGTAAGTATGAAACATTAGCTTACCTGGTTAAAGACCGGAACAAAAGTGAAGATGCCCAACTATCCATTTACAAATAACCATCTAAGAAACCCCAAAACAGGGTTGACATGTTGTCTATGAAATTTTTGTTGTTTTCCATCTTGAAAATGTATGAGCAATGGCACTAAGTTAATATTGGCAACTGAAGTTTGGCTGAGGTGTTGGGCACGCAAAAGAACAACTCTCGAGCTCCAGCAAGGCAATTTATAGCTGGTGCTACACCCCCACGTGGAAGCGAATAGGCCTACATTATGAAAATTTGCACAAACAAAATACACATTTTTACTTCAATGTGTTGGCTTTACAGTTTAGAAAAACTAGTTGATAAGCATGGTTGAATGATCTATAAACAGGTTCGTTATAACATCAACGTTGAAAAATGCTCTGAATGAAATGATTAGCTGTTTTAAAACAATAATTAATCTTAAAAATCAATATGAAAGTTGTAAAAATTTGATAGCCTACTGTAGATAAAAGGATTAAATTTACTAAAAAAAATATTTCAATTTTAGAATAGGCCTACTTTTGAATATAATCGTGAGTACCGGTAGCTTAAATAAAAACTATTGCAACAATATATAATTGAGCCACAATGTTCAGTGTAATCACAATAATGTGTGCAGCATGCTTATTTTTAGTTTAAAATTGAGTACGGTAGGCTATTTATATTTCCCCCCCATAGAACCTTTTTTTTAAAAAACATTTGAGTGGTGATTCAATCTTATCGAGTGCAATTTAGTCTAATTTTCGGCATTGTATTGTGCCGTCTGCCGGTTAAGTAAAATTGATTTTAGTTATATTTAATTCCGGTGACCAAAATTATACTCTGATATTTTTTTTTTTTTTACAAATTTATGAGGTAGGCTATAATTTAGGTATATATAGTCTAAATACAGTATAATGATCCAATATATCTTTACTAGTAATAATAGCATTTTAATAGTACAGTTGCTATTCTTTGTAGCCTATAATGTTTGGATATTACTAATTGCTTACATTTACTTGCGTGTTCCAAATAGTTCAGCTATCGTCATCTGTGACATGTTTACCTTGTCTAGGTAAATGCGCCACAGATGCGGTGCTTTGGAATGCACAAGTCAATGCTAATTCATTAATTATGCAAGCTGCATAATTATTTGTAACTCTTACCTATAAATAGTTAGTCCCTTTGTTATTCATTGTCTTTCCTCGGTGAGTGNTTGCCATTACNTTTAAATGACAACCATCTCACCGACGTCATCCATTCCACTGGGGATTATGTTTTAGTTAATGGTGTTCCTTATTATTTTACAGTATGCTGGCTAGCCAGTAATGCTATCCGTTGTGTGTTTGTAAAGAGATCCATTATTTACACTGAATAAAGGATTAGCATTATTTACACAACACACTGTAGCCATTTTAATACAATAGCTCCAGGCATAATAATAATAGTTTCATACCAGTCCATTTCATAATCTCACCACAGTTATTCCTTATCCCAACCTTGTAGCAGACCTTAGCCGATAGTTCCAGCGCCATATTTTAGGCTAGTTCTATAGCCTACCCTAGCTAACATTTGTTATAACAGTATATCAAACATAAATGATTCATAAAGTACATAAAATATTTTTGAAGAATCTTGTGATGAGCGTAATGAAGATAAATTGATAATTAAAACATTTTCTCTCAGTTTACACAATTCTTTATTTTCTGATTTCTTTGTCTATTTTGTCGCTTTAATTTTTAAAACAAGATTATTTTTGTTCAGCCAGTTACACAAAATAAAATGTTCAAAAGAAAATTATTACGGTAGTTTTACTAAAGTAACGATTTATTTACAGCGGCATTTTATGACAATTATCGACGCACCATGTGGAGGGCTTGTACTATAGGTTATTGCGATGTCATCTTTGGAAATAGAAAGCATGCCTGAAAAATTAAAATGCAGATAAAAACAGGATTAAAAAGATTTCAATGTAGGTTATAGGCTATCTTAAAAATCCATCTTTCAAGAAAAAAAAAAAGATGAAAAATGTGAGCATTCTATTTTTGTTTTTAGCCATTTATCACAGAAATAAAGTTACTAGAGGGAAATTTCAGTGTTGCTTAAGTGTGTCATTCATTTTACAGATATATGTGTCCAACAAACTTAGCCTATTAGGCCTATCTTTATTATTATATCTCCTCTTCATCAATTGCTAGCTAGAAGTTTAATAAAATTGTTTTAGGCAAGATTTCATTGTTTATGTGGCCTTTAATACATTCTGATATTGATTTGTCTCCAAGAATTTGTTGAAATTTGTTTTTCTTTGGCTCTATACAATGGTAGGCTATAAATGTTTCTTAGTCTACTGAACAGGGTTTTGTAAAACTACTTTAAAAATATATACCGTATTAAACTAGGCAAATTTAATGACTGATTAAACTTTGTCATTATTTATTCATTTTCTGGAAGGACAGAGATAAGCTTAATCAATTAAGTTACTTTTTTTTTGTTTTCAACAAAAAAAAAACTTGAAACCATTAAAGATCACATGGTATCTGACTTTTAAAAATCAATTAAATATTACCGGTACTTATTTTTTTTTTCATTAAATAATCTTAAATGTCAAGTTGAATCAATAGGCTACGACTTGTTTGATTTTTATCAAATAAATGGCACTGTGACTTGATTTTATTTTCTTTTAAACAAATTAGAAATTTTAATCAGTCCAGTAATTACAAATTTGATTTCTTTTATACTGTGTACTGGTCAATAATCCTCTAAAATGAAAATCAGTGAGATATTACCTTTTTTAAAAAAAGGATAAAGAAGAAAATTTGATAAGCTCATATTATAAATTACTTGGATTAAACTCAAATATTACAAAGATTTTTTATAAATTTCTTGTGACTAGATTAAATTTCCAAATTGTAATAAATGGTGGTATGTATTGTGAACAATTTGGTTATATGAAAAATCATAGTTGAGAACTACTTATGGTCATTTTGGTTCATGATGCATAAGATGGACTTTAGTCCAATAAATGTTATGACATAATGTCCATATATTCACCACTGAATATGCATTTGGTAGTTTTGATTGTTTTATTGAGTGGTGGTTAAATATGAACATTGGCCCTGATATTTTTTAGTTAAATGATGATGACTTTAGGAATAGCCTAGTTAATATTTTGTAGGGTCGAAAAGTAATTTATGTGCTTACTCAGACCTGTTTAAATAAATAAATTATATGTATGTTCGCTCGTTGGATTCTGACAGTAGAGATATTGTATCTGAAAGTGTTCTAATATATTCTGGTGTAGTATAGGGAGGAGTTAAAGAGTCCTGCTTTGTATAATGTGTATGTGAATGACTTGCCAAATTGTGTTGAGAATGTTGGTTTGTTGCAATTCTGTAATGATACTGAGTGTGGTCTTGCAATAAGTGATGGTAATGACTGTCTTAAGTTTCAGAATGATCTTGATTTCATTAATAGTTGGTCGATACGATAGATAATAAGTTGACAACTCTACGCATATTAGATATCTAGCCTTAGATCTGATGTGATTGTTGATTGGTCAGGTTATAACATTGGTGGTACGGATGTATGCTACAGGTAATATTATCCAGTTCAAAATTTTTTTGATTAGGCTAATTATAATTGATCAGAGATTTAGATTTGAAGCTTATACTGACAATTTGTTTTGAGTAGTAGATGTGCATGGTATAGCCTACTGTTAAATATTGTGTTTAAAATGGTATACGTCCTGATGTTCTGATAGATGTTTACTACATATGTGAGATCACATTCTTGACTAGTCATCTTTGATTTGGACACCACCTTTTTTGCAGTATGATTCCTTAGAAAGGGTTCAAAGATGCTGTACCAGACAGATTGTTTATTTAAAAAAGAGTGGTAATGATTTAAATTATTGGGATAGCCTTTAACCTTCGAGTGAGCGCGCTGTCATAAATTTTATGACATTCAGTTTTTTATAAAATGTGTCTATGTGTATGGTCTTGTGGATTTATCTCTGCCTTCTATTCCTAAAATTAACTCCCCACTACAATATTGCAGGGGTGCAGAATATGTTCGAACGCCCGAACGAGGTTCG
>PXIH01S0000553.1:42373-52511 GCA_003024985.2 Euperipatoides rowelli
ATGTGCAAAAAAATCATTAGATATTCATGTAAACCATTTAAAATTATTTTTTCTTCATTTTTAATCATAATTTAAAAAAACAAGAAAAAAAATGATTTTTTTTTTTTTTTTGGTGGAGTGGTAGGATCCAAAAGTTCGGAAATGTGTGGAGTGGAAAGGGTTAAGGATCTTTTGTATCATTGGGAAAAAGAGAAGACCTTTAGTACTTATCAAAATATTTTCTTTGCCTCAGACTTTATGAATGAGAATTGACAACGTTATCAAGGATCCCTGAGATGTCATTTGTCAATTTTTTACATTCAAGTCCAAAAACTTTATGATGGTAAGGATTGATAGATTTATATACTGTTTATCTTCGTTTGACATTTTCTTAATTTCAAGCCCAAAGTAATTTTGATATTACTTAAAATAGTCATTAAAGATTGACCGTTTTAACAATTTATAAAAAAGAGAAAATAATAACCTATTTTATAAAACTTTATTGTTTTGTAATGGAAGATTCGTTTAAGAGACTTTTTTGCTTTGATTATATTCTTATATAGATATTCTAGAAGTGACTTATGTTTTAATTCTTTAATAATGGAGTAATTTTATTTTTTTTATTTGGACTTGTTTATTGCAATTCTGTATATAGCCTTCTGTAGCATTTGAATTGTATGAGCTAAATGTCTTATTCATTCTTTTTCTTTTTAATTTAATGTTTTAAGTTTGAGTTTAGGGAGACTTACCCATATTATTCAACATATTGATTTGTGTAATTAAGTAGTAATAAAGTTTGAATCTTTAAAAAAAAAAAAGTATTTTCTTAACCAAATGGGGGTTCAATTAAAGTGTTAATAATTTCAAAGAAGAGCTAAATAATATATTATGATTTCCCACAATACAATATAGGACTTATTATTTATATGACATATAGGGAAAAGTTCAGAGAGAGCGTTTACATAATAACACACTAAAAACATAAGTTCAAATAGCAGGTAACTACAATACATAATATTAAAAAAAAAATCAATCAAAAATGTTTAATTTTGTTCAAAATATGAACAAACAGTAAAAATACTGTATGTCAATGAAAATGAAGCTAGACCATATAGAAATTAACAATTCCTCTTACAATGGTAAAAGTTTTAATAGAAAGTGCCAGGTGACACGGTAGGCTGTCATTTGCAACCAAAATAGTAAGGTGAGAAAGAGAATTCCCATACAAATTTACACGATTTTACAAAAAATGGAATTTTATAAAACTATCAAAATGAACATAATGCTTGTTATAAAAGCGATTGTTTATCTCGAGTGAAAATGGATTTAATTTTGAATATAAACTAGGCTATTTTTCTGAATAAAAGTTTTGTTTTTGATGCTTTTGAAATTAGAATGGTGCAATTTAGAAGTTTGAAAAAAAATACTTATGAAATTCAGTAAAAAATCTTGTTTCAGGGAACATATTACATGCCATCAATTGATTGAAAATATAATTTAAAAGATGTGTTAAAATTGAGTCAGATTATTGACGCTTATACAGTAAGTTTTAAAATGATAAAATCTTATGAATAATTGAAACCAATTTCAGAATTATTGTTGGATATTTTGCAAGTTTATAATATGGAATTCAGTTTTGTCAAAATTACATTTTATTTGATTTTAATAATAACAAAGGGATTTATAAAATAACAAGGATGTAGCAAGATTACACAGCTGATTTTAGAAAGAGAAGATATACTGTCCTGCAGTTTTAGAAATTAGCTCTGAATAAATAGTCCATCAAAGCTGATGGAACCATCCACTAAAAAAAGGTTGAATGCAATGATTGTGATTTTAAAAAATTGGACACTGGACACATTGGCGAGGTGGTCTCTAATAACAGGTAATTTCTTTGAAAAATTGATTGGTGCAAAATAATTGTGGTTGTTAAATGAAAGTGGTCTTTATTAATAGCAGGTATCTCTCAACACAGGTTTTACTGTATTATCTGCCAGGTTATAACCAGCAAAAGGTTTTTGGCAAATCTGTTTTTTTTAATTTTTAGACACTCAGAATCTTGTCCAATTTTCACATTATATTTATACTATCTCTGACCCTATAAATGGCTTGTGTAAATAATTCTTTAAAAGCACTATTGGGATAAGTTTATTCAATCAAATTTTAATTTGTTTAAAATGTTTCCAATTTTTATATCTTAAAAAGAAATTACATCTGAAATATTAAATTACAAGTTTTTGCACAATAATACAAAAAGCCTGATTGATTTAGAAATAAAGAATATGTAGGACTCATACCTTTTTTTAATTGTAGAATATAGCTATGATCCTTGTATTTTGGTTTCCAACAATAATGATAGTGACACAATAAAGTTTTCCCTGTACACAGTTAATGTTTCCTTAATATTTTAGTGCTGTTACATTACTTCAAGATGTATGGTAATTACATTTTTGTGACATACAATATGACTGCAGCTCATTTCATTCAATTACAAACATAATATGATGTCTTAATGGTCTTCATTGCTCTAAAAACATTTTGCCACATACGTACTTATAGTTTTTAAGAATTTTTCTCCTCCTTTCTTGTTTTGGTCATCCAATTGAACTTCAAATGCAATGATAAATTTGTTTTGCATTGTTTAAAATGCACTGTACATATATGAAATTGGGGTCCTGGTGACATGCATCACCAGTCATTATAATGATACTGTAAATGATCAATTTTTCCAGTTAATTGGAAAAAAGTTAACTTTTGAAACTGCACCCTCACAGTTGAACTGTGATAATTTCAAATGATCTTATCCAACAATCTTTTAATTTTTTGATTGCCCTCTGGCATCTTGTGAACTTTTTTGGCTATTGAATAATTCCTTCCACTGCTTGGCCAGTGTGTAAGTAATATTTTATATACAACAGTGTGAAATTAATTAATAAATTAATAGTTATTATTAGTATGGCTACCCCTTCTATGTTTAATCATGGGCCTTCTAGAATCATGAACAACAATAATTCAAATAATAATTTAACTGCAGAACAAGTTAAACTTTAGAAAGCATTGCTCTAGTGGAATTCTCAATTCCAATTTTTAGTGAAACTTAATACTATTGTGATGACAGCTATCAACAATGATAAGATAGTTACATTAGACATTAAAGACATTCTGAAACAGCTATTCCATCACAATTTGATTAACTCAGTCTCATCCCTATATCAATTGAATAATCATTATTTTATTTTATGGAATTTTCATCACCAGAAGATGCATCTTAAATTATTATAAATAAAATACCTGAGAAGGTGTCTGACATCAGATGCAGTTTAAAATACCTGAGAAGACGTCTGACATCAGCTACATTCAATCGATTAAGATTGTGCTTGTTTATCGTTTGAAAATTTGAAAATTTTCTAACGATTAACAAGCACCATCTTAATCAATTGAATGTAAAATATGCCTTGATAAAGGCCTATACTAGGCAAAAATCGATTGGAGTTAATGTATCACCTATTTAAAATCAATAAATATATATTAAATTCATACAGTAACCCATTTATATAGAAGATTTTTCAATTAAATACCTGTTAATATCCTTAAAGAATACTTACCTGAACTTTTAGATCGATGGGGATCTATCACTGTCTTTCAGCCAGCCACTTTTCTTCAGCCAGATGGACAGGCATGTGGTACGGGTCTAACAATTGTAATCTTTCAAAGAAAACCAGGTCAAAGTTTGATAGATTTGCCATATTTTATTAAAATAAAAAACATACGTGTCTATTTACACATTGTGGGTAGACAAAAAATCTGCTTCCATTGTGAGTCCATGGATCATCTGATTAAAGAATGTCCTCTGAAATTTTGTGGCAACTGCCACACTATCCACCCTTCTCAGCATACTTGTAGACAGTCTCGCCTCAAGAGTGGGGGGCCATATCCAAGATTGGACATCCCTCCTGCATAAGATCGAGGAAGATGCAGTTTTGGAAACATTACCATTATCTATACCTATTTCAAGTGAAACATTGATTGAAGTTCAAGCCCAAAATAATGCATCAGTTAAACAACCTAAGCCTGAATCACTTATGCCACCCACCCTCATGATGACACATTCTCACTCTGGACCAAATCCGATCAACATTTTCTCTGAATATGTGATTCTACAGAGTGGTCTTTCTTTTTTGCATTTTCTGATTGTGCTAATAGTGTCAGTTTTGATAACTCCAGTCGCCCACTATCAGTGGATGATCCAACCATAAAAAGTAACCAGAATTTAAATATTATCAAAACTGAGATGTCTGTATCATGTTAAAAAACCTCCAGGAAAGAGAAGTCAGCTGAGCCAATTATTCAACATTATAGATTGCACAGTAATATTAATGAACTAGTCCCCAATACAACTACAGTGATAGATAATAATCAGTTTCATGCACAATCAGATCTAACACAACAACAAGCTGATGCAATGGATTTCCAATTAATCCCAGGAATATTTTCACAATAAACCACCGGAGAATACTAATAATAACAAGTAACCTTACTATCATCTCCCTCAATTCTCAAGGATTGAATAGATATTCTAAAAGACAGTCTCTGCTACAATATATGCTTGACAAGGATGTTGACTTGGCTGTTTATCAGGAAACGAAGATAGCATCTACAATTAACTCTCCTTGGTCTAGATGGGAACCTAATTAAACAGTTTTAGCTGCTTGTTACAACAAATATGTGCAAGGTGTGGCGATCATTATCAAAACATCCTTATTGCATGCATACCGACAATTGTTTATCAAACACCTTGCCTTCTTGCAATAAAATGTAAAATACATAGATCTTCCTTGCTGGTGATAAATTTATATGGACATCATAAGAAAATTATCCATGATGAACTTTTTGTTAAAATTGGATCTATTATCCTTAGCCATCCTGACCATCTAATTATTTTAGGTGGCAATTTTAATCTGCAAAAATTGGAAACATTAAAATGAGGGGAAACCCTTTTTGGTGAATTAAACCTGAGAGGCTTGGCTATATCCCATAATATTAAAAATTCTTCTCTCGCCTGGATTGATTATTGATGTATCAAGCTTTGATTCCTGACTCTACACTTCAAATTTTCCCAACACACTTTTCTGATCATCTCATGTTATTGGCTACCATAAAATTGCCTTTACCCTTATTCACCAAACCCTAGATTCCAAGATACAAAATTCACATTCTGCACCCAGCATTAAATTTTGATACTTATATAATAAACATTATTTATATGATTACTGCACCAGGGTTTTTAAGTCAGATTGATTTCTTACCTGTTTGGTCACACATAAAATCAGACTTAATTATTTTTCTCCATCCAATTAGTTTGAACTTTAGCAATACACTAAGAGAGGATCTGACCTTCCTTAAAAATGCAGTTGCAAAATTTTAGTGGCTTACTTCTCTAACATTCATCTAATTTCTGGATGGAAGAGAAGGATAAATGAAATAGAAAACCATCAACTTAAGCTCATAAAATATCAGCTAGTAAGGGGAATCACTCTTAATCGGCAAGATATATCTTCACTTCTTACCACTAGGCTGTTTCGGTTTATTAAGCCCAAACAAAATATTAGTAATCTGAAAAACAATGGGACTAGTATAACGGGAGAAGAAACGGCACAAAAGTTACTGGAATATTTTCAGAATCAATTTAGTGCAAGTGTATACACTTCCGACCAAATTATTGAAGGTTGTGGCACCTTTTCTCAGGATATTCCTTCTTCTAATAGTCCCCCTCTAGTAATTACTACAGACAGAGTATTTGCACATCTTTAAAAAATGAATAAAAAGTTACCACCGGGTCCCGGTGGCATCACAGCAAAACTTCTTCTAAAAATTTATTATCTTTGTTCCACTTTTGACTAATTTATTTAATATTTGGATTAATAATAAACTAACCTCTCAGCTTCATATGCAAATAAATTTTATCTGCTTTGATAAATATCATCAAATCTCTACAGCTAATAATAGCTTTCCTCAATCCACCAAATTAACTAATATTCGTCCAATCAATATTTAAAACATGATGCCAAACTATTTGCATTAATATTGCACACTTTCATTACTCCTACATTACAATCTATTATCCACCCATTCAAGTTTGCCCTCCGTGGACGGTCTATCCACACTCCGCTATATCTACTCGAAGAAATTTTATTGCACTTTAAAGGTAATAAGAGAAATGCCCCTCCCCCTACACTCGTTATAGATATTAATAAAGCTTATGATAGTGTCAACCTTCGTCTCCAAAATAAAATTAAGCTTCAAGACCTTCAAATAATAATGGGTCATCTCTTCCAAAAGTGCTAGTTTAAAAATAGGAAACAAATTCTATGGAGGTTTTAAAATTAATTGGGGAATATCTCCGACTGCCCCGAGTGCCGCTCTTTTCGATCTCTATCTTAATGAACTACTAACTAGTATTGAGGATAACCTGACTGAAATTTATTTACCAAACATTTCTCATCCCATTAAACTTCTGGCTTATGCCAATAATCTGGTTATTTTCTGTGATGATCAAGAGGAGATAGAGATTGCAATGAACATTATACAAGAGTTTACTGACTGTACTGGTACTAAAATAAATAAAAAGAAATGTTCTATTATAAACATAGCTGATTTGACTTTAATACCTACATTTTGTAGTAAACCTCCAAAATCTTACTTAGAATTACCTTTTACTTTTTTTGGACATGTTGCTAGGAATCTGATCCAACAGAAGATTCTGAAGAGTTTGGAAGCCATTGTTAATTCAATAAAATCAGAGTTTATTTCAATCATTCTCAGGATCAAAATTATAAACTCATTATGTGTACCCAAATTGACCTATTATATACAACACATAAAATTTACGAAACAATTTCTGGCTGAATGCAAATCTATTTTTAATAGAATCATTTGGAAAGGGAGACTAAGCCTAATTGGCCATCACAGGTTCTATCCTCATTTTTCAAAATGGTGGATTGGGTTTAATTGAATTATAAACTTGTGTTGATTGCATCCAAGCAAATGCCATAACTCATATTTGCAAATTTTTCCAGAGATTTAACATTACTATCGAGTTTCCTCCCACTTATACACCTCTGCCCATGGCTTTTAAAAAAACGAAGCTATAACTGTTGCAATTATTATTATTATTTACTAATAAACATCAACACAACAAATATCAGATATAATCTGTTTGAAACCATCTTTATCCTAAAAATACTTCTAGCCCCCCATCCTACGGGGACACTTCTGCCTCAAGACCAATGTTGACACTTTCTTACCCCTTAATCTTGTGGATAATGTAGCACTCTTCCCACAATGGGTGTTTGACTGAGAGATACAACTTTCATTTTTTGAATAATTGTTCAATTTGTCCCGACATTGAAGAAAGCGACCATCTGTTTTCTAAATGCCCATATATGCTTCACACTCGGATGTGGATTGACAATCTCCTCCAGACTGATTTCAATAGATATTATATTTTACAAAATCTTATTTTGACCAATATTAATAATAGATATAAACTCAGAATTCTTATCATTTGTTTATTCACAATTTGGAAGAACATATGTTCGCGAATCTTCCAGGATATTCAGATAACACCTGTTGCTTATAACAAGATAACACTAGAAAAATACTGGAAACATGATAATATGTATTTGGATAAAGAAGTGGCAATTAAATATTGGTCTTTCCCTTCACCTTATTGGAATGACCTTATTGCTACATTTAGCATTTTCTAATGTTTTTGCATACTTTTTTTTTTTTTTGTTCTTATAATTTATATAATACTTTTCATTGTGTAATTTTCCTTTCAACTTAAAGTGAAATTTTTGTAATTTGGTGTATTGTTTTGGGTTTATTAAAAAAAAAATTATCTTTTGTTTATTCAATATTTTATAAATTTATAAGGAAATTTATTTTGTAGATTTCATGTCACACATAATACAAGTAATTTAAATTATCACCCATATATTACATATATGCATGCACACACACATACAGTATATAAAATATGTACAATATAAAATATAATGTAAAATGTATGTATATATATGTCGTACCTTAGTCTATCTGTACAATGAACAACCCCATCTAATCACCAGACACCTCATTCAGAATGCCCAATAATTATAGCTAATAGATGAGGCCATTCATTACTATAATGCTAAGCTAACTAAATAATTACCATATGATCTCAGCCAAACATCAACTGTACCCAGTCTCCACACTCATATCAGCTGGTCCAGGCAATGCTAGATGGCCAAGAGTCGGCTATAAAGGCTACCAATGGCCAAGGAAAGAAAGCCATTCAGCGCACATCAGAGCTTTGACATAACCTTACTAGAAAATAATGACTGAGAACTAGATCAGGGAAAACCTTCTGACAAATATAAGAAGCTCTTACTGGATGGTCTAACATTATCATCAGAAGTTTTAAAATAACCTAACATTTACATCTTTGTACAAAAATAAGATATAGAGACAGACACACGCTACAGCAAAATCCCCGTTTATCATTAAGGACCTTATAAGATTAGAAGCAGCTTAACTAATCCGTGTGGGTTTGTCAACACGTATATGGCTAGAAATCATCATTGGAAAAGAAAATAACATGCTTGACCTTTGAAAAACAAAATAATGACATTATCAAATAAAAAGATAATTAGTCAGATTCAGATAATAAGACTAAGGCATCACCCCACAATATACGGTTTTAAAAATTATTCATGTTTATTTCTGAGACAAAAAAATAAGATAGAGTAGCTGTAGCAATATTGATTTCCTTTTTATAAGAATTATAGCATATTATTTTTCTCCAACTTGCACTTAATATTAAATATTGAGTGCAAGTTGGAGAAAAATAATAATAATAACCCTTAAAAACTATACCTGGAAAAAAAATTATGGCATGGTAATGTAGCAGAAATAATTATTTAAAAAAAACCCAACCCATTCTTTATAAATTTGGATTACGGTGCATGCCAGGAAAATATTTATTTTTTCTCACACTGTCTTTAGCGGCTATTGATTGGAATTTGATTGACGGATGGCGGGAACAATGTCTATGTCTTGTAAACAGAGGGTGGCATGATAATGGTACTGCATATATTAATTAAATGTCGGATGGATGAATCTTGTTATATCAGAACTAATGATCAGAAACGTGTACTGGTTAGATCAGCAGATGGAACGGATGACTAGTTTCAGAGCTACTGTATATGGTTTTCTTCTGCAGGACTCCGGGTGAATTATCAGAAGGCTTCGATTAGAAAGAGGCAGGCGGCCACTGATGGTTCTATACCCATTTGAGCATAGTGCCGGATGGACAAGCCATGCTCTAGAATTTGTAAGTCCTGAACCACGTTTAAAGATTTGACAAAGATTTTATATCCAGATTTTCGTGGGTTTGTGTTCATTTGCATAGAATTGAAGAAAAAATTGTCCCTTTTTTTTTTATTCGTTGATAGAGATCATCCGACATTTAGACAGGAAAAAGAAATTAAATTTGAGGGACACTTAGGTAGACTTTGAATAAAACTGAACACAAAAAAAATCTATATACAATATAATATAATTTTGTAAATAGATAAACAAATAAACATTTTTTTTAAAAATAATAATAATAATAACAAGATTACATATTTTTCTTCTGCTACAAAAATAGGATAATGTCTCTTTATTAAGATTGGAAAATAGATATCTATTCCTTCTTCTGTTTTAATAAAGGATCATACAAAAACAATTGTCCTGGGTGTAATTGTCCATGTTTTCTTGAACAGCAAAAATATGATGATGATGATGATGAATAATAACAGCTTTTTATAAAATGAACAGCAACAACTTATTGAGAAGGATATACTGTATTTATTTTTAAAAAAAGAACATTTGCTTTAATATGCCATAATAAAAAAATGCTTTGCATCGCCATACCATAATTTACACAATATAAATTCAATTATATCATACAGTAAGAGGATACAATTGTCATGATGCAACCGATGGGGGGAGGGGTGGGGTATTGCCTAGTTTAAATTTACAAGCAAATAAATCATTATTTCAAATTCTACATATTGTATTGGAGGAAAATTGACCAGGGGCCTAAAGCTGAGTAATCCTGCTATTGTCCAATCAT
>PXIH01S0000558.1:37594-48806 GCA_003024985.2 Euperipatoides rowelli
TTTGGGTCAGGGTAGTGTTAAGTTTGGGTCAGTAGGGTTAAGTTAGGGTCAGGGTAGGGTTAAGTTTGCGTCAGGGTAGTGTTAAGTTTGGGTCAGGTAGGGTTAAGTTAGGGTCAGGTAGGGTTAAGTTTGGGTCAGGGTTGTGTTAAGTTTGGGTCAGGGTAGTGTTAAGTTTGAGTCAGGGTAGTGTTAAGTTTGGTTCAGGTAGGGTTAAGTTAAGGTCAGGGTAGAGTTAAGGCTGAAAATCCTTTTTAAATGAAATTGTACTGAAATTATTTTGTACACTGGTTTAAAAATGTAAAATTAGCATTATGCATGAGTTTAAAAGAAAAATCCAATAAGTTAGGTGGAATAAGCAAACTTTTAAGATATCTAACAATAAACTTCCATAAAGACAACAAAGGGTCAATAACATTGTTCTCAAAATTATTTTTTTTGACACATTTGATAAGTACATTTTGCAACAGCACTGACATCCAAAGTATCCCTCACCTCCGCATATGCAAATTTCAAGTGATACAAAACATGAGACTTTGACTAGGGTGGAGGAGTATCAGTAGGATCAATTTCAGGAATCTAATCCAAAAACCCATTCAAAGTCAGCATAAATATCTGAAGATCATGAAGGCCCATACCCCCCCCCCTGCTCCAGAGGCTTCATTAGTATATTTTTCCCAATCGGAACCTATTTGGTCCTCCATATTCGATTACATATACTATAAATTTTAGTAATAAATGCTTTAGTAAAAGAAACATATGGTATATAATAATGTATCTTAGGATATATACTGTATATGCTGTAAGTATTAATAATAACAACCCTGGTTCTGATAGATAAATATTTATGCTGTAATAATTTGATAGCTATTAAATTGCATTGCTCGACTAAATCATTTTGCACAATTCTCCTCATTTGTGGTCCAAAAAAGGGAAACAAAAGGCACAGTATTTTCTTGGGTCTATAAGGTGAATAATTGTGAAGAGCCCTGTCATCAAAAGATATCCACACAGACGTCTTAAGCATGTTAAAAACAGAACCAGTAGCATTTGAAATTCTATTAATCAAATAAAAAATATATGGTAAACTTTTTTTATTTTTTATCACAAAAGGATAACAGACATAATTAAACGCAGTAATTTCCAAATTCATATACTCCAGTTCTATTCCTAAATGAATAGCATTAAGATCCTTGATTAAAGAATCAATATAAATAGTGAATTGATTGGAACTCAGGGGAGAACCCTGAGTCAATCCCTTCTTTAACACACCTGCTTCATACAAATTACCCAAGTGCTTGAGATAATATTATTAGTTCAAAATGCCACGAGTCACATTAGATTGACCAAAAATATCTAAAAGTCTCAACCCTAAAAAATTATGATTTACGTGATCGTATGCCTTGGAAATATCCAGGAAAATGATGACAGCGTCCTTAGGTTCTGCATCTTAATAGCATAAATACCTTGTTTTTAACAAAAAAAGAGCATTATAAATGTTTCTACCCCTGAGAGCAAATTGAAAAGGGGATAGTACCTTAGGCAAGCTAGGAGAAATTATATAATTTAAACTTTGAGTGAAAATTTTAAAGTCGATATTCTGAATATTGATGGTTTTAAACAGACCCAAATGAATAGATGCAGATACATCTTATTAGGTTTAGGAAGAAAAAAATTAAGTAAGATGGAATAATAGGCTGATAAAAAAAGTCCTCATTATCATCTCAAACAAAAGGGCATAAATAAATGATCCAAAGACAAATACAACTCATAGCTAAGCAGATCAGGTCCAGGTGAACTATGCTTATTGAGCTTCTGTAACGTTTGATTATAAAGCTCCTTATCAATACCAAAATTAAAAACAGCCAGATTACGATCAACTACAAAATCAAAAATAGCTTCATTAAAGGCGCTAGCATGACTCTCATCATCATATGTGACGTAAATAATAATTTTTGTATAAGATCGTAACCACGAAAACAAGTATCCCCCTCCATTAAATAAGTGAAAGAAACAAGTTTATGCTTATTAAATATTTTCAAAGCAGCTATATATTTCAATTCATTAGTGGATGCAGTAATATGTTTGCGAAATAATATATTATTCATAATATCCCTTTTAGCAGTTAAATCTGCTAATTCTTTCTTACATTTCAAATAAAAAGGTATCTTATGACATGATAAATTTTCCATTATGCTGAATATGAAATATTGCCAAATTGGATAGGTTTTTTTTTTTTCAACCATGATGCCTGCAATAATATTTGTGTCATTTTATGCTTAAAAAGACATCAATCTATTAACTCCAAATTACTCTTGAACAAATAATTGTTAGCCTCAATATATATTGTGGATCTATTCAATATATTAAATCGAAAAGACGGATGGACAAAAGGGTTTGCATTATTATGATTGGAAAGAAAAATTCTATTAGTAAAACACCATGATGAGAAAACACGACAAAGGTTTTACAACATAATCATTTTAATTAAATCATAGATGACATAATCTAATCTATTAGATACGCCTGAAAAATGTGTAGCCAAAGAATCCATTTTCATAACCACAGCAGCATCCTTCAGACCATTTACGTCACTGACTCGGGAAGTTTATCAATGCAAGATACATTAAAATCTCCTGCAATTAGTAAACTACCAGCATCCCCCAGAATAACCTGAACAATGTCTCGACACAAGAATCTATTAGCTATGAGGTTATTAGGAGCATAATAATTAACAAAAGTGTATTTCGCACCCTGAAAATAAAATTGAAAAATCAAAATTCTATCAGACTTTTTGATAATCCTAATGTCCATAATACCCAAGGACTTATCCATCAAAATACATACCCCCTTTGAGATGTATGAGAATGGCCCTGAATTACTTTTCAAACATGGAAATAGAACAACTAGAATTAACTTTAATTTTGGTCTCTTGAATAAAAGCAATATTTATTTGCTGGACCATTAACATCTCAAACAACTGTTTTTTTTCTGTAGCTATTGAGCCCTTGAATATTTAAGGACCCAATTTTAAAGGAAGTAATATTGTAGGCCATAATTATTATACCTTATATAATAATAAAAAATAAATAAAAAAATAAAAAACATAAGAAAAACTAAACAAACATAACCTACATCTTTTAGCATATGACTCAATAAAAATAAACTCAAGGTTACTTACCAGCCTATATAACTACACGGACTGCTCACCCAGCCTCTCACAAATAAAGAAAACTTACAATAATGCAAAGAAAAATGTGGAGGATCCAAGGACATAATAATACTGCTATTATCTCATATCGCAGAACCCCCCCCCCCCAAATGAAAACATAAAAAGGCATCTCAGTTTAAAGTTCGCTCCAACTATCAATAGGTCTCACATAGGCACCACCATCAAAACATTGATGGAAACACACAAATCTTGAACCCATTTCCAAAAGTTTCACCTCACAAATCCCACAATCCAAACAAAGGAATATCAATCCTAAGGGGAAAAAAAACTTTATCCATTGGTATTAAGTTTGAGTCTGTCACCATCTTGCACCAATGTAGCCTGCTTATCAGTTGGCACAAATTCCAACTTGGCATCAAATCATGTCTAATATCATTCTTCAACTTCTTACGACTGTCATTAACCACATATACAAAACTACCTTCCCCAGCCGCCTCCTGTGTTGAGGGTACCCTTCCTCCAAGCTATCCAGATTACAAACTCTTTAAGGAATCGGAAGTATCCGAAATATCATGCAAGCTCAGAGGTATTTCAACAGCTGCCTGCCTAGGCTTACGCAACAAAGCATGCTTATAGGAAGCCTCACAAACGTGATCCTTAAGACTCTGCTGTTTACACATGGAACACCACCTATAATTGCAAAAAGCTACAGTGTGATCTGCTTGTTTAGTTTTTCTGAGTTTGCACCCAGCCCTTAAGCTTACAAGACAATTCTATAGCGTATGGCATATCTTCCAGAGTAGATGTATCATTAATGGCAAACGTGATGAAAACCGATGTAGTACTAATAAGCTTGTGATCATTTATATGAATAACCGTTGGCTTAATGATTAAGACATCACCATATGGCTTGAGCATGTTCTCTATCTCCTTCCCCACCAGCTTGCAGGTATCCAAAGCATGGTCAAATCCACTATATTCATTGACGGCATATTATTAGCATAGACAATAAACGAATCACCAAATTGAGTAAAATCCTTACAAAATTGTGTAAGAGCTTCACCGATTCACAGTCGATAAAATTATAATAGCTATTATCAAGCTTACTAAATTCTACTAAATTATCCAGCAGTTGCACTGCATCCAATACATCAATTAAGTGGCTAAACTGTAAAGGCTGTGGTTTAAATTTGGCGTCAACGACAACAGTAGATGCCGTATCAACCAGAGACATAGTGTCTAAAGTTAGATATCACAGGCTCCTTATAACTCAAGTTAACATTTTGAACTGCAGACTGAGACATACTGGAATAAAGGAAACTTCCACAATATAGTAACTTCACAGTAACACAGCAAAACAAACAATGCAATAGCGCTGTAAAGCCAAGGCATTTTAGGACCCATAATAGGTTATTACGTTTTAAATAAGTTCCGCCACATAAATAACGACTAATCTTGCCTCTACAAAACAATAATGCAACTTGCCAATAAATTCTTCATTCAAGCAAATATCCATAAAACGTAGACATAAAGCTATAACATTAGACCATAGAAAACCTAGGGCACAATTCTCCAGTGAGTGACACATACCACCAAGGTTCATGGGAGAATCAATGTTGGTTAATTAGTTATTTTGTTCTGTATTGTTTTACACCTTTTATGTTTTGTACTATGCTGGACAAGAAAATATATTTCTTTAGCAATAAAGTGAATTTAAATTGAACTGAATCAGATTAATCAATCAAAATATGAAATAGCATATTCCAAAGTGCACTCAGTAAAAGCTTTTAGTGAAGTACTCTTCAATTCATATTTTTTGTCATCTTTTTTTCCTCTTTTTTTTTCCCTCCCTTTTTTCCTCTTTATTATCTTCTCATTTATTCCTTCCATAAAATGATCTACAGCATGGGTGTCAAACTCAAATTTTGTGAGGGCCACATCAGCAAAAATCCAGATTGGTGGGCCATTCAGTTTTGATAACAAAGGGGGGTCCCCCAGTGGGGTTCAGGGGCAGAGCCCTGGTGGGGGGTTAGGGGGCAAAGTCCCCCAAATTTTTTTTAAAATAGGTGTTTTATCTGTCTGTTGATGTAAAATCCAAGCTATTACTAAAAATTTTAAATGAAAAATTAGGTTGTCATTGGAGTCATTTATTTTAAATTGCTCACTACTAATGTAAAGAAATAAGGAATTACCAAAGTAAGCAATAGAATTTTCATCCATATTTCAATTTAATCTAGAAAATATTAAAAAAAAAATTTAAGAGTTGGGGGGGGGGGGGCGATTGCCACCCCACCCTTGGGTAACTCAGTATTTTAAGTTTAATCATGTACCATTGTTCACTATAATAATAATGTATTTGCCACTATTTATAATAACTAATGCAAAACAAAACTAATCTTGATCTTATCAATTATTTGTAAAATTAAAATTAAAAATTTACATGTCTCAAATTTTATATTAGAATTAGACTAAACTGCATTTGCAATATATTTTTGAATAACCTACAATTATTATCTGCAATGTCATGAAAAAAATACTAGAGACTAATCATAGCTTCAGAAAAACGGCGGAGAAGCCCGATGTTATCTTTCTCTATTTAATAGAGTAAGATAATATCGGGCTTATCCGTCTTTCCGAAGCTATGAATACTGGATTTCAACACGTTGCACGCATACTTTTTTTTTAATTTTCTTAATTAAAAAATTGTAATTAGGAAGAATTAATTAAATTAATTACTATTTATATAAAAATGAGGTTTCATATTATAAATATTTGCACGGGCCGTGATATTTTTACGTCAGTGGTTTTATGGTACATTTTAAAATGTTGTGAGGGTTGTAAGATGATCTTCAAAGGGCCGGTTCAGGCCGCCGGGCCGTATGTTCGACACCCCTGATCTACAGTATATCCATTATTGGGNAAAAACCATATTTTTTTCATAGTACTATTTGCACATATTTTTAAAGGAATACAACAGTTTAATACTAAGAATGACTTTGGATTCAATTTCTATATCAATGTCACACATAAGAATATTATACAGTGTACTCTGTATTTCTCCAATAGCATTTTTAGAAGTAATTTTATTGATTATTACACTTCTTATTTCACTACTTCAAGAATTTTGTCATCTAAATATGAGAGTTTTAGTGTCATGCATTTTTCAATTAGAATATGTTCTACATCATCTTATGCATAATCCAAGTCTAAAAATATAATTGTTATATACTTCACTATTTCTAGCATGTTTGTGCGAGTGGAAGGATCTTTTCTGAATCCATACCAGCAATCTGATAGTACACTATTTTCATCTATATTATAGTAGATATTGTATGTATAATTTACTCCATTAATTTGGATAATGTTGGCGTGTTAACGATTGGTCTGTATGAAGTCTTACAATGTATTTGACTTTTTCCATTCTTTTGGAATAAGTTCACATGCCATTGATAGGTAATGATTTTGTTAACAGCTTTGTAAAAAAATTCTATACATTTTTTTATTATCTTCAGCAGTAGTCATTAAATTTTTAGATAATTTAATAGATTTATTATGTGTTTTTTCTATTGTATAATCAATATCAATTTTATCCATTGAAAATGAGTAGGTTTTATGAACATTTTTTTGTTATGTAAATCTATTAAAATAATTTATAAAAATATTTCCAATTTCATGTAGGCTAACCAGTGATAATTTCACCATTGTTTATGCTTTGCTTAACATTATATATTTGTTATAGTTTTTGATATGTAAACAAAATATTTCTGTTTTCGAGTTGTTTGTAATTTATAGTTCCTGTATTTTTATCTTGTTTATAAGATTTCTAATTTTTAAGTATGATAGTGTACTGTATTTTATCAAATTGTAAAGTGGTTTTATTTTTCATAATGGATTAAAATAGAGTAAATTTTATTGTCTTAATTTTATGATAATATGCAGAATTTTATACAAGTATTATATTAAAAAGAAAGTACACATCATAAATTTAATTCATAGTTTCCACACATCTAACTTTAATTCATAGTTTCTTGTTGAATGAAAACGGACGGGCTGTCCCTGCATAGGCTACCTATTGTGATTTTGCAGATGAAGTAGATCCAGAATGCTTCAGCAATAAATCTCTGATTTAATGGGTTAAATCTGGAGATTTTTCTGCCCAAGGTGTTAGTTGAAATCCATCCAATGATTTATTAAGAAAATGATCATTAAGATAAGCCTTTAGATTTCTAACATAGGCCTAATGGTTTGGTGCCTCATGTCAATAAGACAGTTATCATGTCAATAAGACACTTGTTTGATATTTACCTTATTTCACCAAAATAGATATTGTCTAAAAATGAAATATTTTTTTCTTGAATTAGATTTTTGCTATCTGTTAATGCACTTAATATTTTATTTTTCTGTTTTTAATATTTTGTTATAAACTATTAGGCTATAGCCTAATCATTGCCAATTTCAATAAAAATAATGTGTTTAGATTAATTTTCTCTAGTTCATTTTTTTTTTCCTTAAAGAAAGTAAGTTAGTTCAGAACACTTAGCTTTTAATTTTGACAATTATATAAAATCCACTTTACCCTTCTTGGAATCTGGCGGCCCCAGGCTTGAATTCAATATCTACTGAATTATTATTGAGACTAGCACAGTAGGTGTCGATGTCATAGGCTTCTTTTTTGTTACTCCAGTCAAATTCTAACTTTTGCTTCATTTTACGATTTTTTCTTCAAATGATAAAAAATAAAATTAATGCTATGGAGTTAATAAAATTGAAGAATGGAAAGAAATTTTAACAAGGTTTAAGTTTTAATATTACACACCTTTACAAAGAACTATTAAGATAATTTTATTGTAAACCTTATTTTAACATTTTTACACTTACATACAGTAAGTAGGCCTACAAATAAAATCATTATCATAAAAACTAGATAGTCAACTCACTGTTCAAAGTTTAGCTCAATTGTTCTGAAGATACAACTAAAAGTTGATTTTTAAATTAATATTTTTTTTTAAATAATGAAAATTGAAATCCTTTGTCAATAAAAATTGACAGCATTTTAAAGTTATTTCTTATCAAGATAAGCTGAAGATTTTTTTATGTTCAGTTGCATTAGATTTCTTAAAGAAGATAGTCAAATATACCTTGTAAACGGGAAGTTTCACTAAGCAATTTTAATCGGTATAAACTCAGATTGTTTTTACTTTTTTTTAAAAAAAAAAAAATAAAGTTGCCCATCATTAACAGATAAACTCTGTTTTACTCATTTAATACCTTATTTTCTAATTTAAACTCTAGGTTGATAAACGAGCGTCTAGAAACTGAAATAAATCGGTGTTAACTTGTTCCATTTACCGTATTAATAGCAGTCTTTTTTTTTTAAATTTAGGCTACATGCCTAATCTTATCCTTACCCTGAACCCTAACTCCTACTACGTATTAAACACACTATGCCCCAACCCTATGATGATAAAGGAGTGAAATAGTTTTTTTTTGATCGATTTTGATAATTTTGAGTTATTTTCGGCCATTTGTCCTATATGACTGAAATAGATGCGCAAATGTTAAAAACGCGGTAAAATGGGACAAGCTAACACCGATTTATTTCAGTTTCTAGACGCTCTTGTTGATAACACCTCTTTTCTTCCTATCTTTCAGAAGAAAGACAAGTTGAAAAAGAGGCTGAACAGCTCAAGACAAGAGGTGAACCCATGTCGCCAGCTTGGCTTATACCATGTTTTTATCAGTTTTAAAGCACAAGATAAAAATGAAATTGAGTCAATTTAGTTTTGTAAATTAACATTCAAGGGATATTCAGGTCTATTTGACCCAAAACAGATTTTCATATTCGTTTTTTAAACACATCACAATTTTTTGATTATAAAATTTTTTAGTTGTTTTTAATTTAAATTATCTGTAAGAAAAACATTTTTTTTTAATCTTTTTTTTAAAAAGTTAGAGGTAGGCCTACTGAACTACCAGGTTGTTCTTGTTTATATAACCCGAGTGTAAAATTTTCTACAAAATATTAAAAAAAAAACAAGTATTATTCAAATGACAATCAATAATTGCATTCAGTTGCAATTGATTTGAACAAATTATTATGATGTAATAATAAATTGTATGTGATGCAATAATAATTGTATGTTTCAATAAGAATTGTAGGATGCAATTCAAATTCATTGTATATTTTATAAAGTGGATTCAGTTGTATTTGACAACAAACTAAAGTTTAAGAAACACATTTGTGACAATTTAAAAATGAAAAGAACATTTGGATTTGCTAAAAATAATATTAAAAATATGAATATAGGTTAAAAACATTTGTAAATATCTGCAGCTATTATATTCAGCCTATAATAGAACTATTGATCTAATTCCATTTTCAAAAAAGACTATAAAACCCTAAATATTTTAGATAAAACCTTTAGAAGGTTCACAAAAAACATAAATGGACTAAGAAGAAAGACATATAAAGAAAGAATGTTAAAGATTGATCTATTGAAACCAAGCATGAGAGTTTTAAAGAATGACGATGTTTGTTTTTAAAGAAATAGTGTTAAAGGAGAATATCAACAAATTTTTTGTTTTGAACAGCAGAATTAATCTAAGATCACATAAATGTAATATAAAAGTACCTTATAGTAAAAATGCTCTATTTTTGAGATCCATTTTCAGAAGGGAAGTTAAGATCTGGAATAATCTTCCAAAAATGCTCTTTGAATCTGGAAGAACGGATTTTGGTAAAAAATTGGAGAGATATCAGAGAGATAATCAGGAAACTGTGATAGGATGTTTGTAGATATGGAACAGAGTGTTGGCAGGCGTGGGTTGAGAGATATGGGAATGGTGAGAGAACGGGTTAGATCAGTGGGATGAGGCTGATGGGAATTGTGTGTGGGATGAGGCCGATGGGAATTGTGTGTGGGATGAGGCTGATGGGAATTGTGTGTGATATGCGTAGTGATGGGGTGTTGTGATTGGGGTTGTTGCATGTATATTGTTTTCTTTTTGTATATCCTTGTAAAATATTGTAAACTGTAATGTAAAATCATGTAGTAACTGTATAGACATACTAACGTCTAAATCTTTAATAAATAAATTAAACTTGTCACTTAGAACTTGCAAATAATATACCATGCCTAAAGGATTAACAATTGAACAAATTGAATCATTGCTTAATACTTCTGTGGATTCTGAAATTATTAGTGAAATAGAAGATAACCCTGACGTATTTATCAGTAATAACAGCTGTGAAAGGAATTTCAATAGTAGTGTTGAAAACGGTGGTCATAGTGAACATGCAGCAATAAAGTCTAATAAAAATTATTATTTGATAAATGGAAGAATTGTTTGAAGGTTTTTCACAAATTACATTATCAGGCAGAAATTGAATAAACACCTTGAAATATGATATATTATTATCGTTATAAAAGTACTGTATATTTTTGTCATACATATTTCCATTTAGGTCATATAGACCGAAACAATCTCAGTATGTAAATTTTTGAACAATACCAGAAGGTTAAGTTAATTTCAATTATTAAACCCTGTGTCAACAAAGAATTTACAAGATTATCAAGTTATTTCGAATCAAGACAAGTTAAAGATTTTCTCTTGTTCAATTGCATTGTGCATCTAGTCTTTCTGCAGAAGTTCATTAAAAATTTAAACCTTTCCACCCGTATTTATAATTTTGTAGTTGTGCTCTGACTGTGTATAATATACCGTCATTAAGTCTTTCATTTTTTATATCAATATCATGTCCAAAAACGGCTATTTTTTTAACTTTCAAAGAATAAAAAAATATTTATCTTTAATTATCCCAAAATATTTTCAAAAATAAAAACCATAGCCTACTTATAATACAAAATAAAGTAAATAGAAGAATAAAATTATATATACAGTAGAATGCCGAGCAAGAGCCCATGCGCTCTTATCATTCGTTTGGGGGGGAAATGGGAGGGAGGGGGCGCTCTTGTTCGGCTCCATGCTAGTAAACTTAGATTTACCACAATGCATTGCAAAACTGACCAGGCGCTCTTGCTT
>PXIH01S0000559.1:9950-21925 GCA_003024985.2 Euperipatoides rowelli
TATTTATATAGTACCATATATGTCTGTACTGTGTGAAAAGCATATTTTATTAAATAATCCCTACACCATCAAATTAAAATTTGATCCAATGCAATTTGGAGCTCTCCATGAAAGGTCGAAAGGTCATTACATGACATTTGATATAATTTTGAAATCTAGTGGTAGTGCTGTGTATAGCCCAATAACCGATATTGCAAAGGCATATACTGTATATTATGTCAATGTTAACCACAATAATAAAATATTAATTGAAGTAAATCCATTACCAGGGGCAACTGAAAGATGGATATCATCATATCTGCTTAATAGAATATACATTTAAAAAAAAAAAAGATAAATTAGAAAATTTATCCTTCAGCTGCTCAAATGGTGTTCCTCATGGAACATTATTGGGAGGCTTACTATTTGCACTTATGATAAATACATAACAAATTCAGTATGGTATTTAGATTAAAATTTGTCGATAACATAACAGTGGTTAATAACAAATTAACATATCTACCCTTCAGGATTCAACCAATAATCTAATTAATGATACTTTAAAAGTGGACTTACTGAACCCAAATAAATGTATTGCCATTGTACAATGTAGGCTACTTGACTTCAGAAAAAAATAAATTACCAGAACTATCAATTCTTGATCAAGTTGTTCCCACTTTAAAACACCTATCAAATCAGTCCAATTTACAATGGGACTTTCATATTAATTATTTGTTTCAAAGGCAAACAAATCTATATTAATTATTTATCATTTAAAAAGAATGGGAGCTAGCTAAAAAATTATCCTTTAAGCCTATTCTTCATTCATTAGAACTATACTTAAATATTGTGACCCTGTTTGGGGCCTACCATTAAAAAAAAAAATACAAATTAACAAGATTGAAGCAATTAAAAAAAAAAAAAAAAAAGAATCATTAGGATAGCATTGGGAAATCAATACCAAGGATATAACAGTGTCATTTCTACCCTGAGAATCAAATCCCAAGAACAATGTAGAGAACAGTTATTAAAATTAGCTAAAAAAAAAAATTCTGTCTTTCCCTCACATTTTACATCAGACACAAAATAATGTTCTGAAAGAATTTCAAGACACCCTTCTGCAGGACCAAATAGTCTCCAATAATATCAATGATCAAACTCTTTAACTTTTAAAGGTCAAATGTAACAATTTTTTCTAATTTTTTTATTATTATTGATTTTCAAAGAAAATTAATAAAAAAAAAAAAAATTCCACTGGAAAAAATAATTTAAAATGCATAAAAAAAAAAGTATAAAATTAAGACTATTGCTATCATGTCTGAGATTACAAATTGAAACTCACATTTTTTTGGGTTTGAGATTAATTTGATGAATTGTCTCTACAGCTGTTTTCTTTGTAATGATGTAACATGTAAATAGAGGTATGTTTAACTTGTATTAAAGGTCATTTTGATTTTTTTAAAAACACAAATTGGACCATAATAGCACCAAGGATGAATTTGATTTTGATTTTTTACAAGTATTTAAGTTTTAAGCTGACAAATATAGCAAATATTCTATAGTTACTATAAGTATAGCAAACTGTATTCATTTCTAGTCTATGACATCACAAAATATCTCCCCTGGTTTAAAGACAATTATTTTAAAAATTGAATTGTAATTAACTATTTTGTTAATTTTTTTTCTTCTAGTGGATATTTTTTTTAGTAAAAATCTTTGAAAATCAATAATAATTTTTTTTTAAAAAATCCGTTACATTTGACCTTTAATTAAAAAAAATCATAATTGTAATATTAATATTGTATTACATTATATCCATTCTACCAATGGGCTAAAGGTCTACTCTATATTTCTTTGTAGTTTAAATCTATTTTCAGTAATAAACTCACAATAATAATATACCGTTCTATATACTATATAGAAGGTTAGGAGTTAAAGTGAACCAAATCCATGAAAGTCTATTTTAAGAAAATGGATTTCAAAATTAAAGAAATGTAATTAATTAACAGATCACTTTTAATTGTTTTTAGTATAAGGTGGGGGGCTTGTTACCTAAATAATTTAAGCCTAGAAAGGGGTGATTAGAAATAGCTTCTTTATGCAGTTGTTTCACTGGGCTTATTTAGTGCAGTGACCAGTTCCCCTTACGTTTAGGAATCTGTGTTAACCTAACCCTATGAGATGAGTTCTGGTTCCTAAAATTTTCTTAGTTAAATTTTATTAAATATCAGAAAGATTATCCCACTTCATGCTTATAAATATATTTTAACTAATAGATATGAAATTAAAAAGAAAGCTAAGAGTCGTGAGATTAAGTTTAAATATGGTTTTATTGTCACTAAACAAAGTTTAATTTACCTAAATCAGATTTAAAAGTCTAGATACTGTAATAGTCAACATGATGTAACATTTTTTTATTACGGTTTCTTTATAAAATTAAATTTTCAGATAAAAACAAACACACTGTTTTTATAAATTAACACATTTAGGGGAGGGAGTGATAAGGAAGTTGTGACACTTTGTGGCAGGAGGAGAGGGGTGTAAGTGGATTGTTGAATGGTAATTGAAGATGTCCATCTAGTACACAATGTTCTAATGATGAACGATATACAGTAAGTTATATAAGCTATTTTAGTATGTCTAAACTTGTTGCTAATCTCTTGAGTTTATCAGAATCTCATTTTTTTTTTTGTTAAATTTATTTATTAAATTGGATATATGAAGATTCCATTTTAAATTACCTTGAATGGTCATTCCTAAGATAACGGCATTATTTACTTCAGTTAGGATTTGATTATATAATATAAAATTTGGATGAATAGTGTCCTTATGAAAACCATATACCATAATAAATGCAGGGTTCAAAGGGAATTTAATTTGCTCAGCTTGATCAGATATGTAATTGGCTATTTTATGGGGTAAATAATCACCACCCTTATTTAAGAATATCATAACAAATCATGTACAAACTTTTAAGATCCTGTGAACTAACAATCTTCAAATCGTTATTGCAAATGCAAACAATAGAATGTTATTTCCTGAAAAGGAACTAGAATCCTTTCACTCGTGTCTGGTTATCAAACTTACCATTGATCATTCCTCACAAATGGCGTATGGGTTCAGATTCCTTTTTTATTATTCAGAGTCCTAACCTTACTCTTATCTTGAACCCTAACTTCTACTCTACTATGTATACTTTCTTTTCATCAATTTTGATATTATATAACTTCCGTCAGCCCAACCGTTAACCAATCAACGGCCGTCTACAGCGAGTTTTGGCAGGAATGTGCAATGGTTTGATAGCCAGACGCTAGTTTCCTTTCTGCTAGTCTTCATAATTGATGACCAATTTAAAAATGATTTTGAATAAAGATGTTAAATTTTATTTTTACTATTTCATTATTTTTTAAATGAATTAAATTTAATTTTTTGTTAATATTGGAAATGTTTTAATATAAGCTTACAGTAGTTAAATTTATTTTTAAGTAAAAGTATGTGTCGGGGCATAATTTGTGACATTATTCTAGGAAGGGGTGTCTGAACTTTTGTGACTTTGTTACACAGGGATAGAGAAGGGGGGTTACAAAAGCCACCAAAATTGTGTTACATAATTCATGATGAACAGCCCACAAAAATGAGGACTTAAATAAATTAGTGAAAAAAATATCGTTTACAATTTTGATTTTTTTTGTAATCGTAAATGATTGTACTTAATATTACTAATTACTAAGCCACTATAATTTTTATCTCTATGAAACTTAATTGAATTGCAGATGTCAAAGTTTTGGAAGCTTAATTTTTCTGGAAAGTCAAAAATCCGTTAATACCACCAATTAGCACGGTCACTATGAAGATAATCATTCAAATATTTCAATTCTCCCTTATCCCCAAAGGGAAAAAAGGACAAAGAGAACTAGTCCCCCCCCCCCCTGGAAAAACAGTGGCAACTTTTTTTAAAATATGTTGTTTTTACATGTGAAAATAATTATAAATAATTGTTTTGCAATAGTCATGAAAATAATTGTTTTGCAATAGTCATGACATGGTCTGAGATCTGCTTATATAGAACAAACGATGAACAAAAAAAAAAAAAAAATAGGCTTATCAAAACATTTACACAATAAAAAAAAAACAATTACGGCGTTTTTAACATTTGCGCATCTTTTCAGGCATATACGTCAGATGGTCGGAAATAGCTTAGCATTATCAAAATCGATTAAAAAAGGATTATTTCTACTCTAGATTATACCCCCCCCCCCCCCATCCAGCCTGATGTTTTAAATACGTAGTAGGAGTTACGGTTCAGGGTAAGGTTAAGACTGTAAAATTAATAATAAAATAAGAAGCTGCTATCCATTTACTTATTGTCACTTATTGGATCCTGGTTCTAGGCTTATATTCGTTTCTGGGGACATTCAAATCTTCCCCTATAAATAAATATAGTTATAAAATAATGTTTAATATAAACAAAATAACCCCAAAATAAAATCACCTAATGTAGTCATCACTTTTATTCACAATACATTTTAATTAGAAGAAACATGCAAAAAAAAAAAAAAAAAAAGAGAGCGAGAGAGAAATTTGGCAAGTTTTATTTTCAACAATGATTTATCTTAAATTTAAAACAAAAGGCGCAAACTCAAATCACAGAATTAGGCAGTTAACAAAGTGAAACCTGGAACCATTAAAAATAAATGGTTTCTCTCTAGCTTCTAAGAAAATTAGCCATCAAAAATCTCTGGCCCATAAGACATTGAGAAGGTTATAGAAAGAGGGGGGGGGGGGGAGAGAAAAAGGCTTTGGGAGAAAGAAACCAAGTGAACTTTAAAATATATCATGTTGGCAGAGACTATTCTATTAAGCATCAATTTGACAATGTTATCTGCATGTTACGTTTTTGTTTGTTTTTTATATGTGTGTGTGTGTGGACTTAGTAAAAGGTTTTAAATGAGTGTCAGTCTTTCACTGGATGGTAGCAGGAAATGATTTGCTGGTCAGTTTTTGTGCTACTTGCTAAATGACTTCTCAGGCTAATGATTCGGCTAAAATGTCAGACTGATGCTTTAAGCTGGTGCAATCTGCTGATTGCTGAGGATCAATCAAAAATTTTTGTTAATTGAGGTAGAGGATTTTCACTGGGATCATCTAGATGGTCAGGGCAATTAATTTAATGCAGGTTTAGGTAACTTGTTCACCTCACTGATTAAATTAAAACAGAACTTATCACATCTGATGAAGACTACAATCAGAAAAAGAAAGAAAGAAAAAAAAAGTACTGTACGCTGTTCAAGTTTCCAAACTAGCCTAAGCAAGATTAGCATAATGTGCCTTAAGTTGACAAATTAAAAAAAAAATAGAAAGTATCATAAGCAGGAAAAAAATCAAACTAGGGCCTATTAAATTTTTTTTTAAAACTGTCATTACTATGAAATAACAATAGAAGTTTGAAATAATAAATAACAGGGAAAAACTTTTACAGTAATTTCAAAATAAAGTAGTCCTTATTTTTTTTTTTGGTTAATGTTTAAAATATATACGGTATTATTAGCTGAAGTCCCTGGTGTTGTCCGGGATGAGACCCGGCATCTCCACCCCAAAAAATCCAAAAGTCTATTTTCTTTATCTACACTATGCAAACCACCCATATGCCAAATTTCAAGTTTGTGCAATGTTGGGAAGTATGTTAAAAACTTCAGGGTCATTCCCCACCCCAAAAATCAATAAGTCTATTTTCATTATCTACACTATGCAACGACCCACATGCCAAATTTCAAGTTTGTACCATGTTGGGAAGTATGCTAAACACTTCAGGGTCATTCCCCACCCCCAAAAATCAATAAGTCTATTTTTTTTATCTACACTATGCAACCTATCCACATGACAAATTTCAAGTTTGTACCATGTTGGTAAGTATGCTAAACACTGACTCCTCAATGATAATAAACATACACACAATCAAACAAACATGCATACAAACATACTTCCTGTTTTATATATTAGATTATGTTAACAATTTTTTTTATTCTTGGTTTACAATATACAAAGCACAAAATTTTCAAAATTCAAATGGTTCTCGCTGTACTTTTATTTACTTGTATAATTAAACAATACATTTTGTCATTTGACTACACTTAATGCAAAATTTTAGCACACATTATTTATTCATACTTATAACTGTATGATTTCAAGTTGATACAAACATCTCTTAAAGTTCACCAATATAGTGCATTATCACTGAACCATCACTTATAATATATTTGCCCAATGCTTCCTAGTTTATCTTATCATTGTCCCAAATCTCCATAAAAAATCTTTGGGGTTATATGTATCATGTCATTAGCTTATTATACGACACCTCTAATTCATGTCTCACCGACTACACTAACACCACATTTCTTATCTTCCAAACCGTGAATACTGTAATTAGTATTATCTTACTCAGTGATTAGTTTTTGTTAAGGAATTCAACAGCAAGTATCAATGTTGAACAATGAAACGCAAAGACACACACCTTACTCAACTTCCTTCTTACAGTTATAAATAAACTGCATGCAAACAACAAATGTTCAATACTTTCATCATTATCACAAAATAAACACTTTTCATCTATTTTGAACTTGTATTGGTTGGTCAAAAACTGTTTGTACCGGTAAGGCATTAAACCACAGTTTAAGAGAAAGAAAAATCAAATAATCCTGATGTAGTATAAAACTTTATCAATTTCTTATTTAAGCTATTATAAAGGTATGCACAAGCTGTAATAGGCTAACTAACCTTGCTAACTAACTATATAAACAACCTTGACAATATCTATGCAAACTGTAGGAAGAGGTAAGGAAGGAGAAAGGATGATGAATGAGAGCAGAAAGAGAAAAAGAGAGAGAGAGTTAAAAAGATTAAATCATAGGACATAAAAAGCAGGAAAACAAACAAGCCAATAAATAGCCGAAAGTGAATATAAAGATTTAATCCAACTCTGCTCTGTAAAGGGTTAAAATATTACTTCTCAAATATAACAAAGGCACCGCCACTTTTCACCTTCCTTCGAACTATAAAAAATATATATTGAACGTGCAAGCAGTAATAATATATAAAATAAACATTCACATTCTAATTTCTCTCCTTTCTCAGCTAAGGCAGCAAAAACGAGTCTTTCCCAATATCTTCATTGTAAACTCTTGTCAACCAACTAAAGTCACAAAATCTAATCTCTTATTATTTCCGGGTACCCTGCAACAAGTGGAGATAGACCTCAGAGCAGACAACCTCTCAGGAATCCCAAGACTAAGAATAGATTATCATCGAAGATAAACCAGGAAGCGACCCATCGAATGCGTCTTAGGAAAACGAACTCTTCACGAACTCTAGATATCCTTTGCAATAATCACTAAATAATCTTTATCGTCAAGGTTTAGTGAGTGCCACTGACGGTTATATTTCTATTGACATTTATTCCATGCACAAACTATAATAGTTCCTGTCATGACATTTACTTCCAATAGTGCCGTCATTATTAAAAGTCACTTCTTTCTAGTTCACTTGTTTTGTGTATAATTTCTCTTTTTCAGATTCTCTCTAACCCCATCCCATCTCTCTCGCACCCCCTCTCTACAGTACCAGCCCTGAGCCCCCTATACCACTCAAGCTGTCACTACAAAGTCATAGGGTTTATTTTTTCCTGAACTTGGTTTTCGACCATTTGTTTGTTATTTGATTTTGCTGGGTTCCATAAAATACAGAACATCCTTAGCTTCCAAATGAATGCAGAGTAGGCTATTCTTATATAGTTATTTGCTAGGCTAAGTACTATATAACCAGTGTTTGGAAAAAGCTACATTTTATTGTAGCTAGCTACAACATCTTCTACATAACAAAAATGTAGCTAGTTACAGGGCAACTACTTTGTTAGCTTTTTAATTAAAGAAAATATCATGTCAGTTATAGAGTTAATCACATCATAATATTTATTACGGAAGCACAACATATGCAATGGAACATTAGGATTAAATTAATTAACAATTTATTTATGAATATTTAATTTATTTAACAAATAATATCAATTTACGGTAATGAGAGTTTACCTTTCATTTAACTCATCTAATGCCACCATCTTTGTCATTTATGTGAGCCATTATCATAAAGCATCAGCCTGTGTTCTTATCTCTTTAAGATAGTTTTTCTCCTACAGAGAATATATTTATCGCAAAGATAAAAGAGGAGATTTGCAATAAATCAATCCATTAATAAATTGACCATTACAGAAGCCACAGTAATCTCCATGCTTTCCACTACGTTTTTTCCCCAAACATTTCTCAAAATAGGAATTGAAAATTTCTGCTTTTCAGTAGGGAGGACTCAATCTCCGGCACAGTAAAGCAGATGCAAGAACACATAAATCATGTTGAGGTGCCATGTTAGAGAAGGGAGACCCAGGTTATATGTAATGCCTTTATTGTAAAAGCCCCCCCCCCCCACACACACATACCAATACAAAATGCATACATAATTTTGGCATTAATTTGAGCTTGTGAACTAAAACAGCAGCTTCATTCATTGATTACAATCAAACAGTTGATCAAGCTGTTATTATACCACTATAATAATGTAATCAACAAATGAAGCTGCAAAACCAATCTAAAACACATATTTAATACATAAATAGAAAGACATTATATTATATAATACATCAAGTTTCATACTAATAACTTTAAAATAATAGCNACAACTAACTCTATCACAAAATCAACTTTTCAACAAACTTATTTCAAATTAAAACAAAACTATGATATAAAAGGCAGCAGCTCCATAAAAACATGACTTTACTAGCTGAAGCCAAGATGGCCGACCCGTCCAAGTATCGGACATATATATAAATATATATGCATATATATATATATATATATATATATATATATATATACCGTATATACATACAGTATATATCCAGTATATACAGAGAGATAGAGAAGACTGAGTATTCAATACAGTACATCTGCACATAATTAGCATATACACTGGATATTTTATCCTATAAATACATAAAAGAGCACCCGCAAAGAAGGTGGGGGACAGTTACCTGCCTGGATAATTTATGAGAACCAAAAATATAGGTATTTAATATAAAGTTTTCAATCTTTAATAATATTATAAGTGTGAAGTATCGATTAATGGCTATCAAAACATAACAAAAAAAAAAAAGCTTATCAAAATAGTTATAATCAAAATTTTTCACCCATTCCACCAACCCCCCCCCCCCTAATTTTTTTATTCGGACGCCCTTGAATACATATACTATAATAGTGTATATGGAAAATAGTATACAGTAATAAATTAACAAACATAAAAATTTAATTTTTGTTCAAATTAATTTTTTATATAGACATTTTAGAACAAACAGACATTATAAGAATAGTTTAGATCTTTATAATGTCACAAAGGTGACACAAGAGAAGAGATTTTTGTGGTGTTAAAATTGATGTCTTTTTTCCCACCCCTCTTTTTTCGATATTGTGCAAGTTTTGCAAGTTTCGCCTCATTTAGTTTTGTTTAGCGGTTCCTTTCCATTAATACAGCTCGCCTGGGTACATCTCTCTAACTCTCAGTCTAAACTTTGTTGTTTCTCGTTGCTGCGTCTTCTCCACCCACTTTTTAATCTGGTAAATGAACTAGTGTACCCACTCTTGAGGCACCTTGCAATCAGGGGGACCACCAACTATTTTAAGAAGTGTGAGGTGAATTTATAATCACTTTTAGAAGGGGAAAAAAATAAAAAAAAAAACCTGAAGAGATAATACAGGGTTGACATTTTGAGAAATGTTAATTCCTTTTTTTATTTTTTATAAACATTGATTATATTCTTGTTATCTGGATTGAAATCATTAAACTGACATATTTATTGTATTTATAAAAATATAGCATAAATTTAAAAATCAAAAAAATAATTGACTTAATCTTTTAAATAGAGACATCAAAACTGAAATCTTAAACTGTTGATTTATAGCTGTCAAAGGTTTGATTATGAAATAATACAATTTATTTCCAGGAACTTAAACCTTTCATTTGGAAGTTAATTTACAACAAATTGTTCAACAAAATTCAAAATTTAAACCATAGATTGACCTATAAATTATTGCAATTCATATCAAGAGGAAAAATTTATAAATTTAAATATAATGCAGACTTCAAATAGGCTGTACAAAAATAGCTATACCTCAAAAAGAATAGATACTGTATAATGGGCCAATCAATATAAACAAAATATAGGGCCGCATTTAGACTTGGTGAGGCCCTGGCTATATCAAGTTTAGAGGCCCCATGTAAAAAATTTTGATAAGCTTTTTTTAGTTCACTGGACGTTTTGTTGCCTTTCTGTCTGATTTGATAAGCTTTTTTTAGTTGACCAGACATTTTGTTGACTGATTTGATAAGCTTTTTTTAGTTGGCCGGACATTTTGTTGACTTTCTGTCTGATTTGATAAGCTTTTTTTAGTTGACTGGATGTTTTGTTGACTTTGTATTATTTGATAAGNTTTGGTTTTGATTTTTGAAATTGCATTAAATTCTGATTTTAAAAATGTATAAGTTTATTCTTAAATGTTTTATAATATTTGTATCACGCTACCTGAAAGTCAAAATTATTACATCAGCGGGCGCGTGTCGTAAAATTTATGTCTGGACATCTTTTTACATATAATTCTAAAAAATAACTAAAAAATGAGCTATGTGCATGGTAAAAACCTACTAATATTGTAGTGGGGAGTTAGTTTTAGGAATAGAAGGCAGAGATAAACCCACAAGACAATACATATACACATTTTAGAAAAAATTGAATTTGTCGTAAAATTTACGACAGCACACTCGCTCGAAGGTTAAAGTGAGCTAATAATATTGAAAATCCATTACCGATAACTATTTTTTAAAAAAAAAAGTAGGAGGGACCTGAAGCAAAATTCATATCATTAGGGCTTTTATGAAACATTCGGGAGAATTAACATAATTTGATATGAATTCGCCAGGACCAGGTTGATCATTAGGGTGAAATAAGGCGAGAGTATAGTAAGCGCTAAATTAATTTAGATTTCAGTCACGTGATCCAAATGGATAGCAGCCTTCATTTTTCTACTTCTTAACCTTACCGTAACCCTAAACCCTTACTTCAACTACGTATTAAATTCACTATGCCCTAACTCTATGATGTTGAAGGGGAGAAATAATCCTTTTTGATGGATTTTGATAATTTTCACATGACAGCCGTCAACCCTTTCTGGAATGACGAAAAAAGATGTGAAGATGTTAAAAATGCGGTAAAATTGTCGATTATAATATGCAGTTACTAATGTCTCGTGAAATAAGTCTACCTATTAATTTTAAACATTATAACAAAGTATTCTACCTTCAGGCATTTACAGTATGTTCCTTTAGCTTACTGGAGTTGGAGAACAGCATATACCCATTCTCTTACCGAGATTTTGACCGTCCCTGTTCCCATGTTGACCACGAGCTCCAGTTAGTTGGGACTTTTTAGTTGCTATTTTTATTCATCTTTGGTTTTACAGTATGCAACCAGCAGTTTGGAGCCAGTTTCAGCCTTATCATGTTCATCCATCTTTAGTTGTTCGCTTGAACTTTTTATTGTTATCTGTTATCCTCAACCGTCCAGGCTACTATTTACCAGTACCTGTAACACATTTCCAGTAATAGTAGTTCCAGCTCCGTCGTGCCTTTATCATGCAGCCCTCTTTGTTGATCATCAATTTGGACCTAATATGCTAAGGACTACAAGTCTCAGACAGCTAGGCTATCCAAAACAGTAGTGGATACAAAAAAATTAGACTTTTTTTGACAAATCCACCAAAGTTGTTAATTCTAGATGGTAAACCCATCAAATTCCTTAATGTTTTTTTTAGGTAATCCTATCAAAGTTGTTAATTTTTAGATAGGAAACCAAGCTGTTTTTTTTTTTTTTGTTATAGATAGTAAAACTATCTAAACTTTAT
>PXIH01S0000559.1:45993-60242 GCA_003024985.2 Euperipatoides rowelli
ATAACATGCTACTTCTTGAAAACAGAAACAGTTTCCACTATTAAAGAGATTACAAAATTAATAGCAATAGAAATATGTTTAAGTCCTTAGCCTTTTCAGATGTAGGACTTATTATGCAGTAGGCTATATTTTAAAAATAGTTAAAGATTTTATTTTTTAAAAGTAGGATTGCCAAAACCTAGAGACATAAGTCTGAAAGACTTTTTACTGTCGCTTTTTTTTTTTTGTAAAGCGGAATTGCACCACTTTAATATAATTTATTGAACATTATAAACAAGCAAACAAAATTAATAATAATTTCATGTTTTTTAAACCATAGAAAAATTAAAAATATTATTAATTGGCAATTATTATGCATGTTATTTACTTAAATGTCTTTTTTTTTTTTAAAAAAAAAGTAAATCGGCAATATTGTCAGTTTGATAAGGCGGGACATTTTTATTGTTTAGATTAGAATAAGAGAAGTACAGAGGTTTTTAGCGTCCCTAAAATTGCCCAGTTGTAGCATAGTATCGTAACTGTGTCTGTTACCCAGGTCCCAGTCACTAGTAGATAGCATACTCTGTGACAGGAACAACTAGAACCCCCGCCCCATTTGGAACAACTATCATTGTTACGAAAGAGCAGCTGAATTGAGAATTGAACGTAAAGTAAAATGGCATGTTTTGATTTGAAGTGTCAACTAATCAATGGGTTTAGTTTTGTAGAAAAGTTGACAGTATGATTGCATGATGTATGTGAATGACAAAACTTCATTATAAATTTTGATTTACTGCATAATAAAAATGTAATTCATTTCATAAAATTTTAAAAATAAATTAGAATACGGTACTGTATTTATATAAACTGAAATGATTCTATTCATATCGTCTATTTAATAATTTTTTTCCACCCTTTCTAATAATTTTGCGCCCCCATGATTCGTGCGCCTGGAGCAGTTAGCTCCAACTGCTCCACGGTAGCTACGCCACTGGCTATAGCCTACGGTACTCGTGTTATAAGTTATAATCGTTGGCTTTTTCTTTTTCATTAAAACCCAACCTAAGAGTTAAAAAAAAAGTAAAATTGAATGATTCGTTAATATTATTGCTAAAGATTATTTTATATTTACCGTAAACTAATTAATTGTAGGCTACTGTATTTCAATGCGGGCTGCTAGACCAAATATCTGAGATCTTGCATACTGGAACAACAATGCCATCATCCTGACTGACTTATGAAGTCCTTTTGATTATTTGAAAATGGCTTAATAAAATGAGATTATCTTAATTATTTGATCGAATATAAAGAAATGATGAATTAAACACAACATTTAAGGTAAAAATAAACCATTTTAGCTTTTCTTAAAATTAGCATTCATAATACACTTTAAATACATTAATGATTGTTTTTATTAATGTATACTTTTAAAAAAAATATCCCTAAAATATTTGGGGAGGTAATAAAGCGACTTTGTTTTCATTTTAAAAACAGCAAAATATGGAGAAAAGGCAAGGGCATTGTCTCAAAGTATATTTAATCTATAAATATACAGCATTTACTGTATATAAAATCTTTATAGTACGTTGTATGTGGCAGAGAAAAATACAAATATTTAATAGAAGGAAAAAAGAAAACTTTTGGATTTTTGCCAAAAAATATTATTATCTAGAATTTGTAATTTTAACTATATGCTAGATATTTTATATTCATAGTTGGAAATTAGGTTGCAATTGCAAGTGTGAGAGAAAAAGAAACTGTTTTTTTTAACCTTTTACACAAAATTTAAGCCTATGGCAAATATTTCCCAGTGACTGAAAGACCCTCACTTCATACCTGTATCATATTTACTGAACAATGAAAGTTACAAAATTTTTATTTAAGCATTACTCAAAAAAAAAAAAATTAATTCCAAAGCCGGAAATTGCTGTTGCTCCTATAATGGTCAATCTGCTAATGTCTGACATTCTGAAGTTCTCCTTCTGCAACTTTGTTATAAATAAATTCTCTATAGGAGAAAACAAAAATTTTAATAGGATAAGAACGAAGATTGATATAATGTGCTGACAATAATAAAATCTTATGTAAAGTGCAAAAAAATTGCCATCAATGTTCGAGTAAAAGAAAAAAACTGTCTCCAATTCACAGATCGTAATATTTTATTATGGAAGCATTAATTGTGTGCCTCCATGTGGATGGATTACATCCTCACTGTATTTTACAGATCAAATAGTACGTCAGAATGACCCATCCAAACAGAATATGAAAAAATTAAACAGCGACATATAAGAGATTCTTACCAGGCCTTTTACAATGGAGACATTTACTCACCAGATGAATTATTATATAACTGGAAACTGAATGGTCTCAAAAAAACATACATACATAGGAAGAATTAAGGCAAAATTAGAAGACAGATTAAACAAAAAGTTTTAAACTTCTGGAAATTGGATATAGTATTTTTATGGAGAATTACCAGCCATCAGGTTCTATTTAATGGATAAGGTATTGGATCACAATAGAAGACATCTGCACAGAAAAAACTAACTAAATTTTTTTTTTGATGGAAATTGCTCCCAACAAAAAAAGGTTTTATTAATCAAAACAATTAAAAAAAAACATTACATTATGTATTCAACAGAATGATCAAACATCAGAGATTGAAATATAAAACAAACATACAATACACTACCGACTATTTTCCCATTTATCTTTAACTATATCAGGCTCCAAGTTGGCAACATCATTACTACCGTATATATTTTCCTTAATTCTGTGGGAAAATATGGCCAAGTTCTTAGGCGCATACAATTAAAGACAGCAGCGTTACGCACTTTCCACATATAAAACAGAGCGTATAAAATAATAACAAATATACCCCTCTCTCTAAACAGAAATAAACCAGTAGATAATAAATCCAAGCCTTGTAAATGTACCCTGTAAAAAAAATTTTTTTTTTCTGAAATCATCAAAATTTCTACATGTAAAAAAAGATATGGCTGTCATCTTCAGCCATACCACAAAAACTATAGCCATGAGACAGTTTAATTTGTATGAAAATTTGCTGAAGCAAAACCCAGTCGCAAAAAAATAATCTAATCGGTTTGAAACATTTGCCAACCTAGTTGGCAAATGATCCATACCCAAGCTCAAACCAATATCAACCAGCTTTAAACTGTTTACTAATTGTAATGTAGATCTAATAAATTAAATGATGAAACGTTAAAGTCCCTGGTCCCTGCCAGAATAAAATTATGTTGCCCCCTAGTTAAACAATCATACAATCTACTCAGTAAGGCTTTATAGCCACTAATTGATTTGGACCATAATAAGAGGCCAAGTACACTTTTTCTCCACCCATAAATAAACAATATTAATAATAAGTTAGGTTCCGAAAGCAAAATATTAACATTACTAAAAATAATATTTTTAGCAATTAAAATGATCGCCCCTCTCTTCAAAATATTAGCCAATGCTTGAAAATATGATAATGACTGTCAAACATAGAGAAGTTAATGTTTGCAGCTTTTTTTAACAAAACCTCTTGTAAAAAACAAATGTCTACGTCAAATTTTAGAAGATATTTTTTTTTTCTTTTTAAAACTAGTCAAACCCTGAATATTCGCAGAGCTGCACTTAATATAATTATGAGCTAAATTCATTTTCAAAATTAAATGCCTCCCCCCCATCCCACCCCAGAAAGCTAAATTAACCCAACTACCCATCACTTTAATATAGATTATAGGTGACCAAAAACATTAACCAAGTACCACGAAAACTTTTCAGGTCGGCTAACAAAAAAACATACACTACAACATTTACCAAAAACATATTATTCAGTTGTTTAAAGATAGTTAAAACACTAAAACTATAATTGTCATCATACATAAACCAAACATGAAATAAAGTAAATAGATGACATGTTGAAACAAAAATCATTTGAAAACACATTGCTCTGAGTTTAAATAGAGAGCTCTAACATGCTTAATCCTGTCATAGATAGACTTCAAGCATACAAAAAGATCATTAATTATTTATTGACAGGCTTCAAACTTACAGCACCAAACAAGAATACCAGGCCATCATAACGAACATTGTCGAATAGCATGCAAATCAAATTCAGACACTGGTGAATAAATGGCACTTTGATAACAAGAAAAAAAAAAGAACATTAAGGAACTGACAAGTAAAATTTCATAACAACTAGTTTTTATCCTTGAAAGCAATTCCCAAGAGCCGCCATCTTGATCGAGGGTGACATGGGAATAACTAAATTTTTTTCAGTCAGAATATAAGTGGAATGAGTCAGACAACAGAGCATCAGCAGATGATGGGAACTTGAGTGTAGGGTTGCCAGATGTCCTCTTTTCACGGACTTAACCTCTTTTTCAACTAATAAAAAACGTCCGGCCGGATTTTATGAATACTATTTTGTCCTCTTTCCTAGAATTTTACCATTTTTTACACATTTTTCATACGTTTAAAAAAAAATTGTTCAAAATTTGAGTCAATTAGTGACACGTTTTAATTTTTTGTAGCCCACGCAAATAAAATTAGTTCTTCTGGAAAATACGACAAAAAAAAAATCCAATAAAGATTAATTAATATATAAATTAAAATTGCATTGTAAAAATGTAATAAAACATTGTTTTTTTTACACATTTATTTGTTTCTTAGGCATAATTAAAGTAAATACAATAATGATTGCAGTGACATTAGGTAGCTTTTTGAATAAATAATAATGTTACTGTCCAAAATTCCCAAAGTATTAATTAATGAAGATAAGTCAAGTGCAGTGTCGGCTAGTAAGACTAACTGGTAATTGGGGCCCACAGCTCTCTCTCCCCTCCTCCCCCCAAAAAAAAATTGTTTAAAGTGTTCTTATCTAGAGGCCGCACACAACTCAAAAGTAATCAAACTTTGACTTTTCCATTCACACTGCAAAAAATAAGTTTGTCATTTAAATGAGAATAAAGATAGTGTGTGATAATGCTGCTGATATAGTATTAAGTATTAATCTGTTATACATTATAGATTAGGTTATACTGTATGTCGGTGTTAAGAATGATTTGAGTTTTAATCCCACTAAGTCATGCATTATACTACATGATTTTTCTAAGGAAAAAAATAAAATTGACGTAAAAATGAATGGTTCCTCTTTGAAGGTCCTAAATAATTGTAAAATATTGGGTCTTGTAATCCCATCGGATTTGAAATGGGAATCACACATTCAACTTGTAATTTTGAAAACTAGCAAAAATTATTTTTAATCTATAAATTGAAAAGATTGGTGTTTGGATAAGATTGCTCTTACAAATTTCTATAAAACAGTTACAAGACCTAGCACTGAATATTCTCACAAATTTGGTCAAATGCGATTAACCAAAATCAATTGAATGCCACTGAGATGCTGCAAAAAAGAGTTGTTTGTATCATCATGGGTAAAGATTTTATTTCATATGATCATTCCCTTGAATCACTTAATCTCCAAACCCTTAGGGAGAGAAGAAATGTATACTTTGATGCATCAATATACCACTTTTTTCCAAAAGGTTTTCCCTCAATTTCTTCCTGAGACTTGTAGGAAGGTGTCTACCCATTATATTAGATATTCTGATTGGTTGTTTAGAAACTTTGCAAGAACCAAGAGATACTTGACCTCTACGATTCCAAATATCATTAAAGTGTTAAATTCTTCATAAATGTTTTTTATATGTATTTTCTTATATTTATTAGTATCTAATCAATTCTTGTTTTTTCGTGTAAATAGTCTTCAAATACTGTTAGGTGCTTGAGGACTATTGTATATCTGAGTTATATGATATGTAATTTTAAACGTTATTTTTCATAATAAAATGCAATAATAATAATAATAATATTGCGCGTTATTATTAATGATGATAAAAATAATTAAAAGTCAGTCTTTAATTTTGTAAGAAAATCAATAAACTATATAGAGAGGTGAAACAAAATGCAGCAAATGAAAAACTAATAAACCTATAAAATAAAAATGAAATTTTTTTATTGTTATAAAAATATGAAGCATTTTTATTTAGCTAGGCCTATTTTAAATTTCAGCAAAGCTCATCTTAAGTACTTAAAAACTAACAGCTTCCAGGGGCTTAAACCCCTGTACCCTATTAGTTTAGTTTAGTTAAAATGTGATAAGTCCGAGAACTTTTACACAAGTCCAATCAAATCAAACCAATGAAATATTCATTACATTGCAAGTATTTGTCCAAATTATTTTTAAAAAAATTCCAACGAAATTTCATCAAACAATGAAGAGGGAAGCTCGTTCCAGTCATTAACAATTCTGTTCGAGATAAATTCAAAACGTATTTTAGCACTAGTCAGTTCCCTCCTAATTTTCCAATTATGACCTCGAGTCCTACAATCCTATGCACGAAGAAACAAGGATTTCACATTATCATTAAGAACTAAGTTTTTATAGACAAAAATATAATCACCTCTCAACTTCCTTTGAAGAGGAGTAAAAATATTAAATTTTTTAAACCTAGCCAATCGATCCACAGAAGGCAAATTACAAAAACCAACTATCTTCTTTGAAATGCGTCTGAAAAATTGATTTAACCTAGTTCGATCAGATTTGTTAATTATACAATATGCCACGCTGCAATAATCCAAAATAGGCTGGCTGTAACTCTTATAAATTACAACAAATATTTCTAAAGAAAACAGAGAAAAAACACTATATGTTAAATAAAACTTTTTATACATCTTAGTAATTATGAGACCCACATGGTCATAAAGCCATGAATCAATCTGTAATCCCAAATCTCGATAAGAGTCTACCCTAGCAATCTTGTTTCCATCTAAACGTAAATCAAGATCAAACCTTTGTATACCTATAAATAGAATCGTACACTTCTCTATATTAACCCTAAAACCATTGTTCAAAAACCAGCTATTAAGTATATCAATTTCCATTTGCAAAGCCAATAAATCCTCAATTACATCCATAGCCCTAGAGATACGGACATCATCGGCATAGCTTTTAAATTCTCCACAGGAAGGTGCATATCGGACATATAGGTTAAACAAAGGAGCAGAAAGGACTGCTCCTTGAGGAAGGCCTAAATAACTAAATCTGGCCAAAGAGGTTACACCACCAATAACAAATTGGAATGGGAGCTTATATTGCCTCCCCCCCAAACCTTTAACTGATAACATTCACACAGAACTGTACTAGCACCTTCATCATATAGTGCTCAACAGATACTGGAAAAAATATATAATTTTTACTAGGATGGGTGGGGGGGTGGACTTTTAATCAAATGTACCAATCCGACACTGGTCAAGTTTTGATTTGACATAATAATCATTTTCGTCATAATATAGGCTACTGTAAATGTAAAAAAAAAAAAATACAAATTCTAGACCTCCATTAGCCACAAAAAGACACCTATAACGTTTTTAAAAGGTGTCCTCTTTTTGGATTCTTAAAATATGGCAACCCTACTTGAGTGACATAAACAGGAATGAAGAGAGTGCAAACCAATCAGAGATAGCACAATCCACATCATACACTAAAATACCAGAAAAGATCAGGCAGGCTGGTGAACAAATCTGGCTATGCAGACGACTGTGCCAGTTAAGGGTAGTTTATATATTTTCTTTGAGTTGTTTATGAAAGAGGAAACATAATTTTTTAATATATTACTTTTTTTTAATTATATGTAAACAGAGGGATGTCATGATGAGTGACAGTTGACAAGTTAGTAAATAGTGTTAATTTTTGTGCTCAGGGAATACATCTTTTCATCCAATATTGTGAATTTCTTAATATTTCTCATCAAGCAAGGAACATGACATTACTTTGAAGCCCCAATATGAGGTCTATGAATTAAGCCATCTGTCAAATTATTATAAAAATAACTAAACACCTATGATTTCCAATATTCCCCCCTCATTACAAAAACTGAATACATCATTAGCATCCTCAAAGCCATAGGATTAGGATTTTCTTATTTAGGATATTAGCCTAATATAAATTTGGTAAAGGATAAAAAGAGGACCTTCTTGTAAGTTGCTTCCCAGTTGGATTGGAATATCTGATCATTTATTTATTCAGAATTTATTTATTTATTTAAAATGGTCAGGTGAAAGTCATAAATGACTTTTGACCCTACAAGATGAGGAAGGGATAAACAATCATTAGATAAGCAACTAATAAATCAAATTACAAACATACCAGGGAAAAAAAAAAGTTAAGCAAGGGCATTTTATGTGGTCATAAAATGCCCTTGCTCAACCAGAAGGGTTGTCAACTGTGCTTTGGATTAAAAAAAAAATGAGTAGGACCAAATTAGAAATACTGTAAATTAGCAATTTTTTAAATATTCAAGCAATAACTTTGATCAGCTTTATTACTAAAAATAACTATTACATAAAACGGGTAAACACATTAACTTTTCAATCAGTTTATCGAGGCGGATACAATGCTTAAAATGGAACACAACCTATACAATTCAGTATGTATTCAATTTGGGTTAAATTGCATACAGTACTAGCAATGTTGTTTGCAAAATACTTTGGCATAAGTTACAGGATCTTGAAAATTCCGATACGGTATTTTTTTTGGATAATCAAACATGCAAAAATGTTGGACATTTAAATAGTAAAATAACGATTTAAATAGAAAAAAGAAATACCTACCTATTGGTGGATTATTAGTACTGATGGTTAGATTCATGATCAATTATTAAATTATTGATAAATATAATTTTAATTTATTAAACTAAGTTTATTAGTAAATCAAAGGCACAATTTAGCTTCGTCTGAACTCTGAGCTGACGCAAGAATGACGTACGATAATTTAGTGCGGGCTACATTTCTGAAGAAAATATAATAAAAAAATAAATAAAAATAATCGCTATAATCTAAATATTGATTCTATAAATATTATTTAAATTTTAAAATTCCGAATGAAGTTTTTATTTTATTTTTAAGTCTAAATTAATAATAGTGCTCTGTATTCTTTTTTTATTGAGCCACCGTTTCGAATTCACGTTTAATTGTTATTTATTGGAACATGGAGTAAATGCAATGCCGAAAATTGGCTTTTAACGTTGTGTAAATAAAAGCCACACGGCAATATCTATTTTCAAAGTACAATTGTTGGTAAGGATGAAAGTGTATATGAGACTGTCATGAATGCATTATTTTAAAATTGAAAGCTTTAGCTAGCTGCCAAAATTTCATAATTGGACATGGCGGAGGACCACGCACGTAATGAGCCCAGTCTTCTTAATGTGTGTGGTTTATGTGGCACTACTGATAAATTGAGGGCTTGTGCCCGTTGTCGAATTAAATATTACTGTTCTAAAGACCATCAAACTATTGATTGGAAAGAACATAAAAAATGCTGCGTCCATCCTGATGGCATTAATCACAGCGAAACAAATGGTATGAAATCTGGCAAGTCAACCAATTTGGACTCGAGGTCACAAACAATAACAAATGGCCCACAAGGGAAGTTTGAAACAAAAAAAACTATTCACTCATCATTTCGTAATAAATCTATAAGGTCTGATTCTAAATTACATACTGAAAGGAGTTCAGAGTCGGATATCCTTAGTTCGGATACCAAAGCTCTTAACCATGCCTCTGTAGATGAGACATCAAATGTTGGACCTAGGCCCACTGTAACAACAATAAAAACACATGACATTAGCTCGATTAAAAATCCGAGTAAAAAGACTATTAAAGGTAGCATGTTACCTATAAATGAAAGCCTTTCCAGGACATTTTCAAATATTGAGTTGGTACAGTATGTCATTGACTGTTTACAAAAATATGGTATTTGTGTATTGGACAAATTTGTTGGTGAAAAAAGGGGTTCGGATATTCTTGAAGAAGTTCAGTACCTTCATGAAAGTGGGGTATTTTGCCCAGGACAAGTGGTTAAAAAAGCTGCAATTAGTGAAAGAAATGTTCGTGGAGATTCAATAGTCTGGGTTGATGGAAAAGAATCTAACTGTGCAAACATAGGCTATTTGATCTCTAGAATCGATGCGTTAATAATGCAGTGCAATGGGAAATTGGGCACATATAATATCAGTGGAAGAACAAAGGTAAGGAAAACTAAATGCTCAATTACCATTCCTTGCATAGATTTACATTATTGTGATATTTATAACATCAATAACAGGAAATGTTTACTACAACTTACAAGTTTAGGCCTAATTCTGTTTACATTTACATAAAGCTGTTTTCATTCAGTTAATACCTTAAAGCTTTTATTGGATACTAATTAAGCAATTAAAGCTAGCCATATGATAAGACATGAAATTACATATTCTGTACATTAGCTATTGTTATACTATACTGTTGCGATATTATGCAAGGCACATTCTATGTTTACAAAATTACACTACATAAATAAAGTTAGAGCTAAGGGCGTTAGGCCTAGGCCTTGGTAGTTTAGTGGGTACAATATTTCTGGTATTTATTTACAGTCGATGTTTATCCCAACCGGTACCCTAACTCCGTAATAAACCCACATTGCCCTAACCCTATGATAATCAAAAAGTCCAGAACAACCTTTTTTGATCTTGACTAAAAATAATAGCAGCCTTATTATTTTATTTAAGTCCTAACCATCCCACTCTGACTCCTGTTATGTATTAAATTTATCCACAATGCCCCAACCCTAAGATAATCATGATCGGTGCATAAAACCTTTTTGACATTGTAAATAAAAAAGTAAAGGGTAACCAGAAATAACATACCTCCTTAACTGCATAAGTGCCGAAATAAGTAAGCTACATCAATGGTGCTGTATATGATTGGTCTGGTTTTGTGTCCAATTTTTTTTGAGGTTATTGCACAGGGTCTCCTAACATTTAATAGAATTACCGTAGGCTACATAATTTATTTTTGAAGTTTTCGGTATTTCTTGGTTCAGTACCAAAATATAAGAAAATTACCATGAATGAATTTTTTAAAAAAAATTGGAATAGTTTATTCTTTTCACATTCTACAGTTTTTGTTTTGATTAAAAAAATTTTCAACAGATGATGCACGGCAGCCTATAATAATTTTGCTGATCCTTCAAAACTCTTTTCATATGATACATCCATGGGCAATTTGTTCACATTAGCCTTACATGGCTTAATTCATTCAAAGTTTTTATCTCAACTTTCTCATAGGCTACACATTCTTAGGTCAGGTACATGGAGTCCTAGCTTCATCTTCAATATATGGTAAGTTACTTTTTCTTATTAAATTACATATTTAAGCAACATTCACGTTTATTCAGCGGCTATTTATGGAATAATCAGTTTATCAAAAATAATTACAGATTGATTTTAATTGGGATTAGATGAGTAAATAGGTGATTATCTATTCAAGAAATCAGTAAAAAAATATTCTGCTACAAACTTCAGAAAGGTTTGTAGCCATTTCTGGCGGTGTTTGAACACGATTAGGCTATAGCCTCTGCATTTGACACATTTTTTAAAAAAAAAAGCAAGTCTTAACAAACGATAGTTCATGTTTGTCATGGGCTTGGCAGCCTATGTAAGTTTAATGAAAATTTGAGTTATAAAGTTAATTGGCTTAAAAATTGTTGCGTTACCATTAATTGTGAAAAAAAAAACAATTGTAGGCATTCTAAAAGATTTCACTGAAATATACTAAATACAACATAAGAATACATGCTTCTTAGAATATCACAAAGAAAAACTGTTGGTGCTTGTGCAGCAGTGGTGTGTCCAGGTTTAATGGTAGCGTATATTTTCCACTGTAGCCTAAAGAGTAATATGCCAAATTTGATCCAGATTTGACCAAGGGTTTAGGTGTGTATAGAATAAAAAGATTCCCGTGTTAATCACAACTTCTAAGAAATACTGTATGTGCATGTGCACACAGGTGTGGTGAGCCTGTATAGGGCCCAGGGTAAAGTTTTTTTATAGGCCCCTTCGTGTAACCAAAAAAGGTCCTACGGCCCCTTTGAGCACTAGGGGCCCGGGTACTATGGCCCATCTCTTGACACCCCTGCATGCACAGCAGTCCAGGTTTAATGATAGCTATATTTTTCACTGGGTCCAAGAGAGTGTAACTATGCCAAATTTGGTCCAGATCATTGCAAGATTTAGGATTGTATAGAGAACAGACACATTCTATTTTATTTATAGGTTATAGGAGATAGATTACCTGAAATCTAATTTTTTTATTTTATTTTACTGGTACTATGAAACTTTCTAATATTACGTTAGTCTAACATAATAAAATCCAAGGTTTAGGTTCTGATATTTTAAGCCTTGTATGCTAAGATTTGCTTTGTATTTTCCTAATCCTTTAAAGTCATAAATGGAACTCCCTCTAAAAGTCCTCCTTTTCACTAAATGTCCTCCTTTTCGATATTTTGTTTAGAATTGTGCTATTAGCACAATTCTGCGCAGTATAATAAAAATATTTAACAGTTATCAATATTTATAATGAAAAATATATAGATTATATAGCCTACAGTAGATTCTTTGACATTTTTTTCTCAAAATATTTTCTTCACAACCAAAAAAAAAAGCTTATCAAAATATTTTCTTCAAAACCTTAAAAAAAAAAAGCTTATCAAATTTATTTTGTGTCCTTTTCATTGTAAAAAAGTTGGTCACTTTAGATGAACTACTAAACTGTGATTAAATATGTCATTAGAATATTGTAAATAATATTGGGGATGTCTTCCAAACTTCGAAAACATGAATTACTTAAACCTGGATTAACATTAACAGAACTCATGAGCTATAGTATAGCAGCAGGATTATCCAATAAACATACGGATGAAATTAAAGCACACCAGAAAACAGCTCTGGTAAATTGGAAATGCCTAGGTACCAAAAGCAATGATCAAAAACATGTGATTTCCAGCCTGGACCAGCCACATGCAAAGAGCAGCCATGTCAGAAAAGTGCAAAAATTGTGGACAGCCTTGGCATATAAATAGTAGAAAACATTGTAGAGAATGTAACATACCATGCATATGGTAAAACAGGCCACTACATAAAAAATGTGTCATTCAAAAGCCAAATAAAAATATGTACTTTTCAAAACCTACATATAGCCACAGAAAATTTTGCCCTGGTAACAAATGATATACTGTACTTCATAATGAAGACTTTGTATATGTAAACAATGAAAGAGCAACAACAAATGCAAAAAAAGAAACAAGTACAATGAGTCAATGACACAACTTATTAGGAACACAAAAAACAATATTAATTGACTCGATCCCCACAATCAACATTTTAAGCCATATTTTCAATAAAAAACTAATATTCTCTGGTCAACATCTAATGTCATAAGGTCAAGAATTCCCATTTAATATTCATGACAATTTACTATGCCATTAAACATTACCATTTGTATGAAATAACATTTAATGGAGGTATTTGAAGATGCAGGCTTATCTCTCTTTAGTAAGCAAAACATCATTAGAATTAGATCTCATGCTATTAACTGACATACCAATAATAAAAATGAAGACCTAGGAAAAATATATTGAAAGCAAATTCTCACATTTAACAGAATAGGTAAACTTCACAAAAATAAAATTGCACATAAATCCTAATATATGCCAATTGCCAGCAAATACTGACCATTGCCCTTTCATATAAGGCCTTAAGTTGAAGCAGAACACACTAGGCATTATCGAGAAAATACCAGAATTAGCTGCTACACCTTAGATATCTCCCTTTGTAACTCTTCCAAAAAAAAAAAAAAAAAAGCATTTCAACAGGATATGCATTGATAGGCACGAACTGAATATGACTACAGTGAGAACATCACATGACCACCTACTCTTGATATCCTTTATGAATTAAATGGGGCTAGTATTTTTTCTAAACTTGATTTAAGCTAAAGCTATCGAGCAAATAGTAGGCCTATTCCNTTTGTGTGTGTGTGTGTGGTTTTTCTCTTTCTATGCACACAGAGTGGTAAGGAAATTAGTGTATTAGTGGAAAAGTACAAGGATAATTAAATATTGGACGTAAGTAAGGCAAACATAAAGGGAAAGTTGAGAGAAGAAAACACCGAGTATGTGACGCAGCTAAGCACACAAGCAGTTAGATAGGAGCAGGATACAGGTTATGAGGTAGCTTTAATGATCCGGTAATACAAGACGCAAACAGAAATACTAGGAAAAACATCAAGATTGCCAGTCATCTCGTCTGGTAATATCTCTGTTCAGCAGGTTTCTAACATAAAACTTTTGGGATTATATATCCAATGCGACATGAAATGGGATA